>OVAN01005430.1:0-23522 GCA_900406275.1 Anastatica hierochuntica | reverse complement strand
TAAGCTAAAACACACTAAAATATGCATGAAATTGTATGTACATCAGCGACCTCGAAAGAGGAGCTTGAACCGATCATGAATGGCTTCACTCCGTACGAGATGCCTCCTGACTTGGAGAGGGAGAGGTCTCCTCCGGAACAAGCGCGCGTCCGCTAATAGGGGCGACGTTATTGAGGACATGAGGGGGCCATCCGAGGGGGCATGGTTCCCCGATCTCCTCGGCGGAGACGGAAGTGGTCCTAGTCAACCTTTGATATCGCTTTTTGGAGAAGGGTCAGACTTTAACGCCTTTCTTTCTTCTTCCAATGCCCTGGTGCATCAACCCGCGGCTGATGCGGGATTTGTTAGGTCGGGGCAATATGCGGAGGCCTCACGTTTGTGCATGTGGGTTAGTTTTCGAGCGTGCGACATGATTCTGATTACTCAAGTGCATCGCTCCTATCTTCTTAAAGGATTCCTTTTTTGCAGGGTCTCCACGTGATGGACGAGGCCCTTAGGGTGAGCAACTTGGAGGTGCAGACGGCCTCGGTTCAATGCTGAGAGACTCGAATAAGAGAACTCCCGCCTGAAAAGGGAGATCGAAGTAGCTTCTCTCTGTGAGAAGGAGTTGGCGCAGAATCAAACATCGCAGGTTCGTCGTGCGTATAGGCACGGAAAACGTTAGGTTGCCTCAGTTGTGGCTGATCGTTCAGTTCAGTTTGCAGCGAACTTCGACCAGTACAAGTGCGCTCAACAGTCCTTCGGAGAGTATCAGGAATGTCGTGGTTAGGAGGATGCTCTGTAGCGCACCCAGCTCTCCAACTACTCCTACGACTTCGAGATGGACAAAATGTCCAGCCATATGAAGAAGTGAAAGGATGTTGGATCTTCGATCCTTTAAATCGAAGAGCGGGTTCACGTTTCTCCAGTTTTGAAGGAAGTTGGGGACAACACTCCGGGCAAAGAAGACGCAGTGGATCAAAACCCGGAACCGTTTAGCGCAGACAACTTTTTGATCTCTGGCTGTTTTCGAGTACGATTCGTGAAAAAGAAAAGTTTGTACGTAGGGGAAGTGTGTTCCCTGTTTTAAGTAGTATTTTGGCCAAGTGTGGCCACTTTATATCTATTGGGGTTAGCCGTGTGTGTCTTCGAAACCCCGTCATCTTGCGGTTTTATTGTTAATAAATGGTGTTTTTATTTCGATTTGATTACGTATGAGTAGTGCTGCGTAAGTGGACACAGATTATGAGTTATCGTCTCATATCCATTCCTTGAAGGATCGCTATATTCGTTGTTTGTTTAAGGTGCGAGTTTTCGTGAGACTTAGTCTTTCAAATTTTTATAAACACGAATATAGATAAGAGACAAATTTTGGGATCTCGTATCAGTTAGATACTATGTCTTAAGATGTTTGAGATCAGTGTCCTGGGTTTAGGGCAAGACCTAGTTTTACTTTCGGTTTTAGGGCGTGCGATGACTAACTTCAGCTTATGTTTCCCGTTTTAATTTCGACCTAGTTCCGTCTTGATATTGAAGTCTGCGATAAGTTCTCGGCTTATATGACTTGCATCAACCGGGAACCGAGCATCTCTCCAAAGATAATTTCTAATTCGTTTGGAAGTGTTGACCAAAATTTCGGATTTCTTTTCTAGCGCGCTATTTTCGTAGTCGGATGTATGAGAACCCATTCTTCGTGAAGAGCAGGTTAAGGTGAGTGATAAGTTCCTCCGTCGGGGCCAATTAACGGGTGCGAAATTGGGACAAGTACTTGTTCTTTTCCCGGTAGGGGTTTGATAGTCTTGCGACTGTTTTTAGAAGTTTTATATCGAGTTCGGAATTATGCTTCTCGGTCGCGACGTCTCGCTTTTTCCGAAGTTTTTCCGTTATGTAGTAGAATGTGTCAATGAACACGTTATACTCAAGATTCATTAAAAAAAGTTTTCTCGTATGATTTCCGTTTTTGTGTCATAAGAAAAATAAATAAAAATAAAAATTTATTGTCGAAATCGGATCGAAAAGTGTCGAGTACAAAGTGTGGGAGTATACAAGTATACGTACACCCACTCCCCCTTTTTTAGAGAGGGGGATAGCTGAACTCCTCTTGCGAAGAGCTGCTTACGTACTTTTTTCGAGGATCAAGTCGTCTTGTAGTTCAGTTTGTTGTCGTAAGTGATTACTCGTTTGGCAGAGTTGCATCGGCCGTTTTAGTCTCGATGACTACAGCTGGGTCGACGATTCCCTCTAGTGTCGAGGGCTTTGCTTTGTCGAGACTGTTGGGCTCGGAAGCTTGCTTGTTTCCTTTGGGCTGAGTCGTTTCTTGAATTGACGATTTTGGCGCGTCTTTTTCCAAAGTGTCTTTGGTTGACGGCCAAGTTTTCTTCATTCGTTTGGGTTCAGCCATGGGTGTCATTGCGACTTGTCTTAGCTTATGCTTGGCTAGGAAGCAAAGTCGCGACTGTTTTTGGCATCCCCAGATTGTGGCAATTCCGTAGGGAGTTGAGAATTTAATGCCCAAGTCGATGGGACTACCTTCATTGAGTTTATCCATGGTGTTACCATGATCACGTTATAGATGGCAGGATGGTCGACGACCAAAAAATCCACAACTTTGGTTATCTCCTTGGCCATCACCGGAAGTTTGATCGATCCGAGAGTGATCGAAGTTGTTCCTGAGAAACCCATGAGTGGTTTTGGTGCAGGTGTGACCTCAGATAAGTCGATGTTCATCCTGTTGAGGGTATCGCGGAAGATGATATCGACGATACTTCCTGTATCGATGAGGAACCTGGCGACTTTGAGATCTTTTACGATGAGGTCAATCACGAGAGGATCGTTATGGGGTTTGTCGATTCCGACAGTTTCGTATTCCTCAAAAGTGATGGCGTCATTTGCGGTGTCGAGTGGTGTAGGCCAGTTTGCACTTGACTCGGCCTTTCGGTGATATACTTTTATCGACGAGAGGGTGTTGTGAAAGTATTGCGCCCCTCTGATGATCGTATTCACTCTGCGGCGATTGGAGTCGTTGCCTTTGTCGTCAGGCCTTCTTCCGTGTTTTCCATCCGCTGAGTTCTTTGAGACATGGCATCTCCTTAGGGTGCTTTCTCGGTCTTAAGTGGGCGGTCCGTATTGCGTATGAGATCTTTTATGTTGGTTATGTCTGAGATTTTCCCCGCGAGTAGTTTCGCCGTTAACCTTGCCCCGAGAACCTTGCAATTCGCAGTGGAGTGACCTTTTCTTTGGTGAATCTCGTAGAAGATGTTCTCATCGTGCGATGTGTTTCGCGTCCAAGTGTTCCCCGACGTCCTACCTTGTTCGGACGGAGAATTGACAGCGTAGTTGTGCGCCCCCCGGACGTCTTCTCCCTCGTGGTGGACATACTTGTCGTTACGAGGGATCTTCTTTTCTACTTTCTATTCAGAAGTTAAGTCTTTCGAGGATTCCTTCGCGGGTTTGTGTTTTTGTGATAGAACCTTCATCTCTTCTTTGATGATGATGAAGTTCGTAGCCTTATGAAGCGCATTATGAATAGTGCAGGGTTTTTCGAGAGCTACCCACTTCCTAAACTTCGACTTGTACCAAAGGGTTTTTCTGAGCGCATCTACCGCCACCTTAACACTGATCCCGCTGACTCTCGAAATTACTATCTTGAACCTGTTCATGAAATCTCAGGGAGATTTGTCTTCTCTTTTAGACAAGCTCCACAGATTAACGTCGGAAGTTTCTCTGTCCATAAACATGAAGTATTTTTTGAGAAATTCCGAGGAGAGTTGACGGAAACTTCCGATGGAGTTTTGTTTTAGATGGGAGAATCATTTGAGGACCACTACTTGGAGATGTTTGACAAAACGGTGGTAGAAGCTAGTGTCTTTCTCGCCCTCCTTGAGCTTGGATCTTGCCATTGCAATCTGGAAAGTCTGCAGGTGAGCATTCGGATCGGAGTTTCCGTCATACATCGGGATTTTCACTTTCCCGGGATCCGAGACTCAGGTGTTTGTTATGCGAGCAGTCAACAGAGTTTTTCGAGCCTCTTCGAGGAGCCTCTCGACCTCTGGTGCGGCACTGGTCACGTGGTGGATCTGTGACTTTACCGCTTTGAACTCTGCCGCTGTTTTTGCGATGTAGTCACCGGGATCGCGAATCTCGTCGAGATCGTCGCTGGTCTTTTTTCAAGATGATTTGCGTGTCCTGCGAATGGCTCTGGCCTGCTCCTCGGCATGTTTCTCTTGCTTTACCCCGAAGATATTTTCCTCTTCTTCTGTCATGGGTTCGTTGAGCTAAGAGTCCTTCCGCGTTGCACGACCCTTAACCCTTCGTGGGTGTACGTCAGCGTCTTCATCCGTGGAATCAGATTGATCGCTGAAGTCCAGGTCAATTTGCTCGACTTTGTTATCCTCCGTTTCCTTCTTGGGATTTAGAGGGTCTTTCACGTTATTCTGTGTCGTGATAAGGGTGATTACATCAGGGCTTTGTCCCGATGGATTTTCCTGCGCGTTCTAGAGTAAGCCACGTGAAGTGGTGAAGTCAAGTTTTCTTCTGCAGAGTCTGGTAGCTCTGCGCGGAAGAATAGGATTTCAATCTATTCAGCGAGATAGCTAGTCAGTTTGTCTTGTTCAGCCGACTTCTTTTCGAGAGTCGAGAACATCTTTTTGATCTCTTCGAACGCCGCGGTGTTTGCGTCAGCATTAACCGCGGTGTTGTTCGTCGCTGAAGTGTTTTCAGTGTCGTTATTGGCGCTGTCGCCGTCACGAGCTGGTTGATTGTTCAGGTCGTCTGTAGTCATATTCGATCTAGCGTTTTGCAGCTGCGAGTTAGATTGATCTGTACCCTGAGCGAATAGGCTCCCTCATTCTAGCGCCAAACTGTGGGAACCGAAATTTATTTTCCTTTTTCATATTCGAAGGAAAGCCAGGAAAACCTAACTTTCCTTGATGTCCCGGATTTCTGCTAAACCAAACAACGACAGATCAAAAGTACGAAGAAAAAACACGACGAAGTAAAAGTAAAAGAAAATCGAAAATTAGAGTTGGCAATGGAGATCTTATTCTGAACTCGTGTTGAGCGTTACAACAGGTGATAAGTCGTGGCCGCGAGAGCTGTCGGCGAGTATCCTAGTTCTAACAGCGTAAGACTTGTAAACCTAGTTGAGACACAACTCGCTAACAAAAACAAAAATAAACCTAATTACTCTAATGTGAGTTGTGAAGAAATTTTTCTGTGTCCTCTTGTTCTTCTCCTTAACCCCTCTTTTATATGCTTTCGTTAGTTGATCTTTTTTCCTTTTCCGCCCTAAATTTGAGCATATCCTTCCGTGAAAATATTCCTTTTTCGAGAATATTCTTTATTTTCACGATTTTTCTATATTTATCTCCAGACTTTAACTTTATCGCGTTTTCTTTTTATCTTTCGCGGAAATCGGGTAAATCGTTGACGCAGTTGGGACCATTCTCGTTATGGAATCGTAAGTGCACTTTTGTCGCGTTTTGGGCCTTCCTGGGCTGTTTAGTGACTAAGTGATTTTTACGATTTCTTTCGGAGAATCGTTCTTCGTACGATTACGCGGTGATGGTTTCGCGAAATGATAAGACCGATCGTATAGTTAAGACAATGTCGGTGTTCGAGTTAATCGTTATCGTTTTATACGATCGATACGAAGGTTTTACGAAAAGAATAAGTTTTTACGATTATTGTCGCGAAACTTCAACGGAAACTCCAATCAAGACGAAAGAAGAAACAATTGAATCGAGATTCGAAGGAGAAGATAATCGAGAGAACATGGTCTAGTCAACCGTGGGTGACTAGACGTTGCTCGTGTCTAGCCGCCCGGGCGACTAGACCTTACAAGAGTCTAGTCTCCCAACGGGCGACTAAACTTTCCACGAGTCTAGTCGCCCGTTGGGCGACTAGGCCTTATGAGACTCTAGTCGCCCAACGGGCGACTAGACTTTGCACAAGTCTAGTCGCCTGCCGGGCGACTAGACATTACGAGAGTCTAGTCGCCCAACGGGTGACTAGACTTGCCGTTGTTCGTATTGATTGTATTTCCGGAGCGACATGGTTATCCGTTGTTTACGGTGACTTCTTATCGTTTCGAAACTTATTTATTGAGATTTCTCGGAGGTTTCGGACGTTGATTTCGATATTCTTGCAGTTAGTTGCTCGCGAGTGACTGGACTTTGCGAAGCGATTGCCTATGGTTTTGTAGACACGGAGCTTCGACATTTGGTCAAGAGGAGATCAACTAGATGACAAGAGCCTCGGAATTGATAATCCTCTTACGATTTTCATTTCCGGAAGAGAGACAATGTTTCGTTACGCTTTTTAGGCATCGATTTCGTCGTGACCATTTTTGACCCTAACAGTTGGTTTAGCTTAACCATAAAATCTATATAGCTTAGTGTGCTAATGTTTGCTCATTGTGGAACATTTCCAATGTTATATTACAAGAGACCATCGTGCTCTTGCGATTAATCTGGTTTTAATCTCGGTATAAGGAAAAATCTCTCATCAGCAGGACGAAAGATCACGTCATACTCCCCCAATCAACTGTTTACTTGGCTAGTCTTCCTGAAACTTCTGGTTTGTGGAGAACAGATTTGATGGGGAACGATTTGACTATTACCATTGGGTGAGCCTGGAAGTAAGGTTGAAACTTCCTCGTCGACATGACCAAGGCTAGAGCTAGCTTCTCCAGATGATTGTAGCGAGTTTTCGTGTCTAGTAGAGACTTGCTCACGTAGTAGACCAGACGTTGCTTGCTTCCTTCCTCCCTGACCAAGACGACGCTTACGGAATGCTCAGAGACTGCTAGGTAGAGGAGCAATTGTTCTCCGTCTAGGGGGTTAGAGAGAAGAGGTGGCGTGGTGAGGTACTCCTTGAGCTTGACCAGAGCGTCTTTTGCTTTTTGGTCCCACACGAATTTCTCAGTGAACTTGATGGCTTCAAAGAATGCATGAGACTTGTCTGACAGTCTGGATATGAACCTGCTTAAAGATGGCATCCTTCTGGTCAGTTTTTGCACGTCTCGTGGAGTCTTGGGTGAGGGGATCGCGTGAATCACCCTGATTTGTTCTGGATTTGATTCAATCCGTCTGTATGTGACTATGTACCCCAAAAATTTCCCGGAGCTTACTCCAAACGAGCACTTTGAGGGATTGAGCTTCATATCGTACTTCCTTAGTGTGGAGAAGGCTAGTTGTAAGTGAGATATATGATCTTCTACCTCCAGATATTTGACTAGCATGTTGTCTATGTAGACTTCCATGGTCTGGACAATTTGATCCGCAAACATCATGTTGACTAATCTCTGGTAGGTGGATCCTATGTTTTTCAGTCCAAAGGGCATTAATTTGTTGTGTAAATCCCTCGTGAAGTCATGAAGTAAGTACTTTCCTGGTCGTCTAGGTGCATGAGAATCATGTTGTACCCAGAGAATGCGTCCATGAAACTCATCAGTTGATGCCCCGCCGTTGGGTCCAATAGCTTACCTATGTGAGGCAAGGGGAAGGGATCCTTTGGGCAGGATTTGTTAAGATCAGTAAAGTCTATGCAGACCCTCCACTTATCGTTCTTCTTAAGGACTACAACGACGTTTGCTAGCCATTTTGTATAGTGAACCTCTCTGTTAAAACCAGTCGTAAGCAGGTTTTTAATCTCATCATTGATGATAGCGTCTTGCTCTGGTGCGAACATTCTCCTTTTCTGCTTGACCGCCGGGTATCTTGGGTCTACTTGTAGTCTGTGCACTATGACTTTCGGGTCTGTACCTGGCATATCCACATGGGACTATGCGAAGCAGTCAACATGTGACCTCAGAAAGTCAATTGGCCTTTGGCGTATGTCTTCCTTCAGCCTTGACCCCAATTTGAGGTTCTTCCCTGGATCCCTAGGTATTAGGGGTACCTCATCCAATTGTTCCACTTTTGGCTCCTCAGTATGCTTTGCGGGAAGTGGTTTATGTAATTGTTATAAGTGGGTTTTTCCCCTTAAGGTTAGTCTGGTAACACGATCGGGCATTCTCATGGTCACATTTGATCTCTCTGATTTCCCTAAGTGTCGGGAACTTCAGCACTTGAAAGTTGAAGGCATTACTCTCATATTGTGTATTCAGAGTCTCTCCATGATCATATTATAGGTAGAAAGCAAGTATATGACAGAGAATCTGGTGGAGAGATTCATCCCTCCGACGTAGATAGGGAGTGTTACCTCTCCAATGGTTTTTTGACCTCACCACTAAAGCCTACGAGCGGTGTTGCCTTCTTGGTTAGGGTCTTCATGGTTAACCCTAAGTCCTCGTATGCCCCTAAGAAGAGCACGTTTGTGGAGCTTCTGTTGTCGATGAGTACTCTCTTCACCAAATAATTCGCCACCGATAGGGAAACAACCAGGGCATCGTGGTGTGGTGTCAGAACCTTGTCTTAATGGCTTCCTGGCCATGACTTTGGCGTTTTGCCTCCGGTACACATTGTTGGTTTGCCGCAACTCTCGTGCTTTTCTTGGCGGCGGCATGGGTGATATCGCTAACCTCAGATTCTCCTGATATGACATTAATTACTTGGTCGTGTCTAGGAGAAGAGCTTGGAGCTTGGCGCCCGGCTAAAGCGTCTTCTTCTTGGTTGCTTAGAAACTCTTTGGTCTTGTTGGAGAGTAATTCTCGCAAATATCCCTTCTTGAGTAGCACATTTACTTCTATTCTTATGGATACGCAATCCTCTGTCTTGTGAGTGTGGTCGCAAACTTCATCTTTTGCGGCCAACGGACTTGGTTTCTTATCTCCTTCAAGACTCCAACTAGCTCCACTCTTGATATGGATAGGTTCGATATGTTTGGCCAGGAGGTAAATGCGGAGAATGTTGCCCTTTGGCTTGCCTAGAGGTCTGGGTCCACCTTTGTATCATTTTGTTCCATCTTCCCCGGGAGGTCTCCGGTAAGGTTTATTGTCCCTGACTGTCTTCTCGGGTCTTACGACCTGAGACTCTTGCCTAGCGGCCAGATGTTCTTCCCACTTGGTATGCGCCTGTGCCCGAGAGAGCACATCTTCCATCATCTTGCATTGGTACTTTTACAAGTCTCCATCAGGAAGGAGTCCTCTCTTAAAGACGGAAATTGTAGTTACAACGCTGCAATTGGGTATGGTAACCTTTTGCTGGTTGAAGCAGTGCACGTAGCTTCGAAGTGGTTTCGCCTTGTGCTGCCTGATCTCGTAGAGATCATCTCATGACTTGAGGGTCACCCTACTAATGGCAATTATTCTATGAACAAATTAGTCATATTGGCGAAAAATCCCATGCTTCCGGTTGGAATCGTGATGAACCATAGCAGGGCGGAACCCGTCAGGCCGAATCCGAACGCCTTGCACATAGATGCTTCCCTCTGCTCCTTCTGGATTGCTACGGTGAGCATCTTATGTTTGTATTGTGCAATGTGGTTTTCCGTATCGGAAATTCCATCATAAGGCTTGATGAAAGAAAAAGTGAATTTCCTTGGCATGTCGACAAGCGTGATCTCGTCTGTGAAAAGAGTGTCTGCGTAAGAGCTTAAGACACTTCTTCTCAGAGGAGGTGTGACACCTAGAAGATGTTAAATTATTGACTATAAAGCCTCAAACTTGCTGGAACACATCTGCTCCAGGCGCCTGACTTCATCAAACTGGGGGTGAGGTTTGCTTCATGTTGTTCCTCCACCTCCATAGGTTCTCCTTCTGCATGAGCGAGGATATGATTCCCCTAGATCCTTGTTTCCATCGAACCACCTCTTTCTCCAGAGTTATTGGCATGGGGAGTCTCCAGGGTTGGTATCCAGGGTATAGGAACCCTGAATCTTTGGCCTGCGGTCTGATTAGTCATTAAGGTCGAGTTCGTCTCCCTAAGAGTTTCGTTCTCTATTTCAAGTTGTTGTAAGCGCTGCGCGTTCTCTTAAAGCTTCCTGGCGCATGCCTCCATCTGCTGTTTCAAAGGCTACAACTCCGCGGTTGCGGCGTCGGGCCCAGTTGGCGTATGATCCCTCCTTAGCTATTCCATCTCTTCGAGTCTCGTCTGGAGGGTCTCTAGTCTCTTCATAAGTGAGGTTGGCTCATTCAAATGTTGTGATCACGGCATCAACGTTGTCTCCGATCATCGTTACATAGTTTTGAATTTGAGCCACCCTCCTTCTAGCGCCAAACTGTTATGGATGTTTTTGGGAAGTTCTTTGATGGCACTATGGAAGCAAGAAGAAACATGTATATGCGTGAAGATGAATGATTTGAGGTGAAAGGATCTAAGCAAAAGAGGCTAGAGGATGTTTAAGTTCAAAGAATCAAATCAAAAAGATGGTGAAAGAATAAGTGTATTAGCCTTTTTGCCTAGGGTTTTTTGGATGATCTCCATAATCCCCTAAGCATGATATTTATACATGAAAACTCGTTGTTATCCTTTTAGGATTAGGAGATATCGCAATTATCTACAAATATACATGATTATTTCTTTTTAAATAAAAGAAGATAAGTATCAGATGAGAGTCGGCTAGCCTTCCAGCTTCCAGCATCCTTATGACATCAGGCTTCCTGCTTCTTGGCATTCCCCTACCCTATGGCTAAATTATCATACTTTATCCAAGCCAAGGGGAATCTCCAAGGCTCAAATTACTCCCAACAGTAAGGCCCGCATGGCATGTATCCAAGGAGTGCCCAAGATGATGTTGTAGATATCGGGAGTCTCCACCACTGTAAATTTTGTTTCCATTTTGACGCTGCCTAGGTAGGTGGCAAGCTTAATTTTCCCGATTGCCATGGTAGTTTCTCCGTTGAAGGTCGTCAAGGGTTTCTTCGAGCGTTTGATTTGCGCATCGGGCATATCCATTTTATCGAATGTTTCCTTATAGAGAATGTTCACCGAGCTCCCTGGATCCACCAGCGCTTTGGTTACTCTGCAATCTTCAAGCATCAGCTCAAGAACCAGGGCATCATTTTGTGGATGGTGGACATGTCGGGTTTTGCGCTCAGAGAATTCCAGGACGGTATCGGTCAGACTCACACCCTGCATATCGTCTGTTATAGAATTAACTAGCCGACTATAACTCTTGATGGCACGAACTGCATCTCCGCAAAATGGATTTCCGCCCATGATCATGTTGATCCGTTTCCTGGCAACAGGTGGCTCTGCTATCTCCGACTTCCGTGCGCACAATCCCTCTTGGGAGGTTTTGTGTCATTATGGTAACGAGCTCCTGGTGGAGAGTTATCGCGCCTTGCCAACTCTTCCGACTTGTACTTGTTGAATAGGTGATGTCGGAACCCATGGCATTCTTTGGTGGTGTGCACCGTCGTTTTTGTGGAATTCGCAATATTTCTTAGAATTCCTAGTGCCATCGTCAAGTGTCCAGGTGTTGGAGCGGGGTTTGTATTGAGTGACGCATCCCGAGCTCTGTTCAGTAGTTCTTGCCTCAGTGATTTGGTAAGCCATGTGCTTCGCCGAGTTTCCATCAGCTCGAGAGTTGCCTCCCACATCCTGGGAGTTGTTCTTATCCTTTGTTTTCTCTTTGGGGTATGGTTTCGTCGTGTCTACGTGTTTTTCTGTGTATGCCTTCCTCTCCTCTTCCATTAGCACGAATATCGAAGCTCGGAGGTGTGACACCTAGAAGACGCTCAATTATTGACTATAAAGCCTCAAACTTGCTGGAAAACATCTGCTCTAGGCGCCTGACTTCATCAAACTGGGGGGTGGTGAGGTTTGTTGCATGTTGTTCCTCCACCTCCATAGGTTCTCCTTCTACATGAGCGAGGTCATGATTCCCCTAGATCCTTGTTGCGATCGGACCACCTCTTTCTCCAGAGTTATGGGCAGGGGGAGTCTCCAAGGTTGGCATCTAGGGTATAGGAGCCCTGAATTTTTGGCTTGCAGCATGATTAGTCGTTAAGGTCGAGTTCGTCTCCCTAAGAGTTTCGTTCTCTATTTCAAGTTTTTGTAGGCGTTGCACATTCTCTTGAAGCTTCTTGGCGCATGCCTCCATCTGCTATTTCAAACCTGCAACTCCGCGGTTACGGTGTCGGGCCCAGTTGGGGTCTGATCCCTCCTTAGCTATTCCATCTCTTTGAGTCTCGTCTGGAGGGTCTCCAGTCTCTTCATAAGTGAGGTTGGTTCATTCAAGTGTTGTGATCACGGCGTTAACGTTGTCTCCGACCATCGTCACATAGGAGGGTTTGTGTCATTATGGTAACGAGCTCCTGGTGGAGAGTTATCGCGCCTTGCCAACTCTTCTGACTTTTACTTGTTGAATAGGTGATGTCGGAACCCATGGCATTCTTTGGTGGTGTGCGCCGTCGTTTTGTGGAATTCGCAATATTTCTCAGAATTCCTAGTGCCATCGTCAAGTGTCCAGGTGTTGGAGCGTGTTTGTATAGAGTGACGCATCCTGAGCACCGTTATGTAGTTCTTGCCTAAGTGATTTGGTAAGCCATGTGCTTCGACGAGTTTCCATCAGCTCTAGAGCTGCCTCCGACATGCTGGGAGTCGCGCTCATCCTTTGGTTTCTCTTTGGGGTATGGTTTCGTCGTGTCTGCGTGTTTTTCTGTGTATGCCTTCCTCTCCTCTTCCATTTTCAGGAATCTCGAAGCTCGGAGGAGAGCGTCCTCCAGAGAAACAAGTCGGTTGAGCATCAAATCATCTCAAAAGGGAGAATTTTACTAGAGTGCATTCCTTAGGGCGGCGATTCCTGCTTCGTGACTCACAACAATGTTATATATGACGACATTGAATCTTACCAAGAATTATCGTAGTGACTCGTCCTTCTTCTGTGACATTGTCCAGAGGTCGGCGCCGGAAGCTCATTTCTCGATGAAAATCCAGTAATGCTTTATGAAAGCTGTGGAAAGCTGGTTGAAGTTTCTGATGGTATTGGCTTGCAATCGTGAGAACCAGTTGAGGGCGGCTCCTGAGATGTTTTCCATAAACAAATGGAAGTATCCGACATCCTTGTTGTCTTCCCCAAACTTAGCCCTTCCCATATCGATGCAAAATGCCGTCATATGAGCTTGGGGATTGGAATTTCCCTCATTGGGCGCGATCTTTAACTTTATACTTGGAATCGTGGTGTTGATTATGCGATGGGTGAACGAGGTCTTCTAAGTCTCTTCGATGACTCTATCGACCTCTGGTGTAGAGCTTGTTGTCTTGTGGATCTGGGACTAGATGGTTCGGAGCTCGGCGGTTGCCTAAGAGAGGGCCTGCTTCAGCACTGAGAGCTCGGGATCCGGGTGCGATGTGATCCCGTTGTGGGTTGACCCCTGTCGACCTGGCGTGTGACCGTCATCTAACCGGTGGTCGTTCGGTGTCCCATTATTTTCAGGTTAAGGGAGCAGGTTTTGAATCCCTAGCGGTGAGGGGGATATGAGTGAATTGATCTGAGCCTGTTGTGTAACTTGGGCTTGTGCTAGCTCCTCCAATCTCTGTCTGGATTGTCTGTCTTGCTCCTCCTACCGTTCATTTTCCCCCATGAGCAAGGTCAAGATCCCGGACATGTTCTCCGGGAGTTGAGCCAATGCTGCTTGCGCCTCAGCAGCATGGCAGGTGGGTCTTGATTCTGATCTCCCGCGTTCAGATATGTCGGTTGAACCTCCCCGGAAGTGTCTCCATTGTTCGAGTTTAACGGGTTGTTATTTCCAAACATGCCTTCCTGCGAGCATTAGGTAAAGCAAAAGTGGAGGAGATCAAGACGAAGGGTTACCTGGAAGCTTTGACGAGAATAGGGTGTAGTGAAGCGGAATCTTTCCTCCTTTCTAGCGCCAAATGATGGAACACAAAATCCAACTCAGAATTTTGGGTTAGTTGCTTGCAGATTGTATGACAAGTTTGAAAGAAAAGGTTTTTTATTGACTCTTTTGGAAGATTACAAGGGAATGCTTAGAGAGTACAAAGTATTTTGATCGTAAGTTGTCAGCCCCATCTCTTCTATGTTTTCCTCTTCCTTTTATAGGTTCGTCCCAAATTGTAACTATCACCGGATTTACTCCGGCGAATCCACCGTTTTCAATGTGTGATTTATTATCTTTTAGTGTTGTTGACTCAAAAATGGATTTGATTTTGAAAGCTATGGGCCTTCTTCCTTCTCTAGGCACATAAATTTCTTCTTTTTTTACTCCTTGCATTCTCTTCTTCATTATGGGCCTTTGAGGCCCACTATTTATCTCTAGTTCAAGCTCCTGGTTATTTGAACCGGGTTTGTGTTTGATGGAATCCACCTCCATCAGTGTCACCAATGGTATGGAAGAGTAAAAATGAATTTTGGAGAGGGTTAATGGTGGTACAAATCGACATAAAAACGTTGGAAATAAAATCCAACGGTGAAAGAGGATTGTCGAAAACTACCGAGAGATAAGATCGCGACACGTAGGACTTAATTAAACGATTACACATCAGCTTTCTACTTCTCTTTTAATATATTTATAGATTAATATTCTATTAATAAACACTATTAAAATTAATAAGGATTGTCGGTCCCAAATTGGATCTACAATAAATATAATATAATAAGATAATCATCTTTTTGAAACTCTTTTGTAAACATATGGTCATAGTATCATAAATTAATAATTATATAAACTTATACATATACATATCTCATATGATATACAAAAATTTGACTATAAATATAGCACATATATCATCGTTTATAATTTTTGAAATTTTGTTGTATATCAATATTTAAATTTACTTATTACATAAAAGTTTTACAAATGTCTTTTTAATTTATATTCAAAATTTTTTAATTTTAAAATAATAATAAATTTAGGCATAATTTTAAAAAAATAACCACAATATAGTTTATAACATAATAATTAATAAAAATGGTAATTAAAATTTAAATTTATGAACATATGTCATTTGCATTTATAGTTTAAATTTTATTAACATCTAATTCTATTGTGACAGTCTTGATTACAATTTTATTTGCATATGTTATTTTCATGTATAGATTACTTAAAATTCTTATTATCAAATTATTTGAAAAAAATGTTTTAAAATATCAGCTAAAAAATAAACTCTCTCTATTAATTAATATTATATTAACCTATCGATCAATCGATATCTCAATAAATTAATAAATTTTCAAAGACCAATATTATTAATTTATAGTGGTTATTTTACAAAAAAAATAAAATAAAATATAAGTACATACACAATTACATGAAAAAATAAACACATCGCCATCTTCATTCCAAAGTTCACTATAGTTTTGTAAATAAATAGATTGACAAGCAGAAAAGTTTTTGTTTAAGTTAAGAGTTTAATGGATGATTCTAATTAGGAGTTTTAGAAGATGTTTGTTTCTCGAGTTGTTCGAACAAGGAACCATCGTAGACGGCTCTCACTGTCTCTTTGTGCAACAAACCGTTCTTGTCTTTACACAAGTAATACAATATCTTCCACTCTGCATACGCTGCAACCCTGCATGTTAATCCTCATTGATTATTCATAGCGTTTTAGTGACTTTGAAAATGTTACAAATAAACTTTTTAAAAGTTAACACTGAAACATTAACTAATAAATAAACGTATTAAGATCGAATCATTGAAACTAAAATAGACGCCTTGAATAAAAAGAACGATTTGATAATATACTAACCATCCTTTACGATCATTAGGTTCTTTATTAGCGTTAAGGAGTTCTTTGAGTTCCTCGCTCGTCAAAGCATTGGGATGTGTGTGAGAATGCTTCACAAATATCTCCTCGAACTTCGAAGCCACAAACCTCCAAAATTAATATTTAAAGAAAAAATCAGATAAAATTGTAGTATAATTTAATTGAAAAATAAGAAGACGCCAAAAGAGTGAAAAAGAAAGGAAGATACCTTCCATCTTCATCGTAAACGCCAGAATCGCTGCCATGTTTGGCAAGGTGGATATTCTTAACCTCTATCGGAAACGAAAACGAGAATCCTTTTCCCTGCAACCAAACACTTCTTTTGATTCCTTTTTTTCTTTACACTTCAAATGGAAAAAGTGCGGGACAAGACATAAAAAAAGTATGGCACAGTTCCGCACTAATTGCACTACTTCTCCTCTGATATTATAGTTTTCTTTTAAAGCAACGAGAATTCTAGACATGTGGTCCATAATCTCTCCGATAGTAGGAATCAAATTTTAGATATTCCGATCTAGGGAAACCATTTTTTGTTATAAAAAAAAAACCATTTGACACCATATATAGTAAAGTGTGAAACTAATTAAATTAACTATTGTTTGTAATCTTAAAATATTACCGGACGAGTTTGTCGGCTTAGACCCATGTTTATGAACAGAGAGGCGAACGCCGACAACGCATATCCACAACCGATTGCTCTAAATCCTGCTCTTGTTTTGTTTTGTAAAACATGTGAAAGATCTTACTTTGGTTAACAATAATACAAATCTGAGTTTCAGGTATTTAAGACATTTTGGTCGAACTAAAGAGTTGTTTTAACCTTGAAATGTCTCGGAGGGATAAATGATTCCGTCTTTGTTCCTGTCAAAAAAGGCGACATGTCTCTGCAAGTAATTATCTTCTTCTGGAACAAATTTCCCTCCTACAAAGCCACCATAAGCGTTTCAAGCCTTTTTTCTCCACACGGCCAAATAAAATTGAAAACTAGAAAGAGTATATAACCTGTAGATCCATGGGAGACAGAGGAAGCCATGATGAGAGACAAAGAGAGAGAAAACAGAAAATGGTTGATAGAGTAACTGCAAAAAGTGAAAAGAGAAGGCGAAACACACGCTTCTTTATAGTTTTATAACTATAATAATGTAAGAGTGTAATCAGAGATACGATACGAAGACAAGAAAATGAAGTGGGAGACGTGAAGAATGTATTATTTGTATCAGTCACGCACCACGTTACTTTCTCTGATAAAGCAGCCATATAATTTTTTATCTGATTACTTTTTTCTGCAATAATACTTCTTATTGTTCGTCTTTCGAGATAAAATATTTTCTGTTAAATTTTCGAGGGAGAATATACTGTTGTTATTGTGTGTACTTAATTTAAGTGTATCACTTCAATATATAATTCTAACTCCACATTTCTGTTAATTACAAAGTTGTCAGATTTTTTTTTTCCCAACTACAAAGTTGCCAGATTATTTCAAAGGTTTTGGTAATCCAAATAAAATTAGTTTTTTTTGTCACATTTTTTTTTATTAGTTAAAATCTAAACTCCAACATAAAAACGAAGCAGAATCTTGGAAACATTAGGCTTAACCTCCAAATTTTGTTGGAGTTAATATGTATCTGATTTTTTATCCTTAAACTGTAATAAAATATTATTTAGAGATCATCTAGTTCCCAAATATAAAAGTTTGTGATCTCATAAATTTAAAATCCATTTATTATTATAAACAAAATTAGGTGTTGGTTTGTATCTTGCACATGCATGATATATTTTTTTTAAAAAATTTAACTCAAATAATTAATTTTGTTTTTCCGCTCCTTGGTTACCTTCTTAGATCGAAGAACAAAAGTGCATAGAAAACATTTTATTAGTTGATAGTTTTTTCTATATTTCGATTAGGTTTAATATTCTTTATCTACTTTAGGGTCGGTTTGGATTAAATATTCAGGTTTGGTGTTTTCGGGTGATTTGGGTTCCTCATATCAATTTTTGTAGATTTATTTAAAATACTCATTATGTACTCGAAAAATAAATATGAAATTGAGTGTGATTCGAATACTCATTTATTTAGGGTATTCAATTATATATTTAAATTCTACCGGTATTTTGTTTGAAATTCAAGTTCTAATTTCAAGTTTTTCGGGTTCTAATTATTTTTGTGTTACAGATTGGGTTTTGGTATACTCGAATTACTTGAAACTTAGGATCCGATGCAGTACTTTTTCAGTTCTGGTTCAATTCGAGTTTGGGCCTTTAGGTTCGGATCAGTGTTACTTTCAGATTTTTGCGTAGCCTTATCTGATAGATAAAAAATAATAAATTTAAAGAATGAATTCTCAACTTGAATAATTTTCATTTACAAGCTCTATATTTTCTCATTTTTTAAAATTATTATTAATTTTTAATTGAAAAATATTAGGATTGCTTTATGTGGAACTTTGATTGTACTACATTGTGATTTTTTTGAATTTTATGTTTTAGAAAAATAAAATATCATACAAAACACCATTTTAAAAATATGCAACGTGAAAGAAACCAAAAATTCAAGAAACTCCGAATCAGGATTTAACAAAATAAATTTCGAGTTTGTAAAGAGTTATTTTACCTTAAATGGAAAAGGAATGGAACGTACTATTTAGTGGTGAGAGCATACCGGAAGCCGACCCAAATCGAGTTATAAAAAAGCCTGAATTGATCTTGTTGAGCGATATTTCAGGCATCGAATATTATCCGAACCCAAGTTGATATCGAACAAATACCAAAATATCAGAAAAATTCAATCCTAACCGGAACCCGAAAACTGAAAAACAACAAATCCCCAAAAACCTCAAAAATACTTGGAAATAACACGACCCCGAAAAACCCAAAAAGAGTGTGAATCCAAACTGGTTTTGGATATACTCGGGATTTATATGGATCATCAAAACCCGATACGAACCCGATTAAACTCGAACCAAACCTGACTCAAATTTTTAAAATATTCGTACATATAGGTGCTGTTCGTTTCGCAGTTGCTAGCGGCAACGACAACCGATAGCGGCTAAAATGTTGTTCGTTTCGCAGTCGCTGGTTCAGTGACCAATCGCAGCGACCAGTCGCAGCAACGAGCGATCAAAATTTTGAGTCGCTAATTTTTTTAGCGACACGATTTAGAAACGCGTGTTCCACTACAACGACTGGTCGCTGGCGACTGGTCGCTGGCGACTAACAAAGAAACAACCCAGCGATTAAAATTAATTAAAAATTAATTTAAAATTAAAATAAAAATTAAAACTAAAATTAATATTAATATTAATGTTAATATTAATATTAATATTAATATTAAAATTTTCAAAACTAAAACTAAAATTAAAAATAAAACTAAAATTAAAGTTAAAATTAAATTAAAACTAAAATTAATATTAAAAGTAAAACTAAAATTAAAAACAAAACTAAAAATAAAATTAAAAATAAAATGACTAAAATTAAAATTAATATCAAAATTAAATTAAAAAGTAAAACAAAATTAAAATTAAAAAAAATAAAAAATTAAAATTAAAACTAAAATTAAAATTAAAACTAAAATTAAAAATAAACTAAAAATAAAATTAAAAATAACATAAATTAAGTAAAATGAAACTAAAACTAAAATTGAAATTGAAATTAAAACTAAAAATAAAATTAAAATTAAAATTAAAACTAAAACTAAAAATAAAACTAAAACTAAAATTAAATTTAAAATAAAATTTAATTTAAAATAAATTTAAGAATAAAAATAAAATTAAAAATAAAAGTAAAATTAAAATTAAGACTAAATTAAAATTTAATATAAAACTAAAATTAAAACGAAAAATAAAATAAAATTAAAATTAAAACTAATTTAAAACGAAAATTAAAATCAAAAACGAAGTTAAAACTAAAAATATTATAAAACTAAAAATAAATTAAATTAAATAAAATTAAAATTAAAAATAAAATGAAGAATAAGTTAAAAATAAAACTAAAATTAAAAAAATACAAAAAATAAAATTAAAAGTAGAAGTAAAACAAAAATTAAAATTAAATTTTAAAATAAATTAAAATTAAATTCAAAATTAAATTCAAAATTAAATTAATATTATTCTTAAAAATAATATTAAATTTAGAATTTTATAATTTATATTAAATTTAATATTGAAACTAAAATTAAAAATGTGATAAAAAATTAGGTTCATATTAAAATTATAATTCAAACTGAATTTCTATTTATTTTATGAATATCAAATATTATATATATATATATATCAGTCGCTAGCTACAACTAAACAAACAACCCGGCGACTGATTGCTGCGACTAATCGCTAGTCGCCAGCGACTACGAAACGAACAACAAAAATTATCGCCGGTCGCTATCGCTAGTCGCTGCCGCTAGTCGCTATCGCTAGTCGCTGCCGCTAGTCGCTATCGCCAGCGACTGCCAAACGAACATGGCCATATAAAATAGTTGTTCAATTGTTACTCATTTTCTTGCATCAAAAACCTTGGTTAGATTACACGGCTGTTGTGACTGCTCTATAGATGTTGGGAATAATAAAAACGGCTTGGCATGGTGTCATGATGGTGGTCATCTCTTTATAAAGATTTAAGGGAAATCAGCTTGTATAACCAAAAAACACCATTATTTACAAGCCCTTGTTACGACGAAAAAAAATCTCATGCTGACACCAAAAAGCTTATCTATTTTTTGTATTCTTGACCATTTTACCACTCTTACAAAACTTGCATTTTTCCTTTTATTTTCTTTTTTACGTCCCAAGAACTAATAGTCGCGCAGATAGTTGTCATATCAAAAATAATTCAACTACATATGACTTAATGGAATATTACATCTATTTTTATGTCTATGTAAAATACTTATTTTGACTTTTAGATTTGTTATATAATATTAGGCTTGTGTTATTGGTTATGTTATTAATTTTGAGTATTTATATAGTTATTATTATCAATTTCATTGTTGTTGAGATTGTATTGTATGAAGGCTTTATATATTCGTTAAAATAGTACTTCAATGTTAGCAAAATAGTATTACTACTTAAAATCGTTTTCATTTCTTTCACCAGATTGTGTAATTGATACTATTTAACAAATATATATATCCACTTAAAAAAATTCAAATTACGTGTGATTGAAAAAAAAATTACATTTTGTGGTATAAAATTTTCATTTTTTTGTAAGAAAATTTTCATTTTTACATATTTTTATAATCACAAATTAAAATAAAATGAATGAAGAGGGGCTAGATAAAACAGAGGTTGTAAATAAATTAAGGGGGAATGGGGTTAGTGGTAGTTGTATTTCACAAAGTTGATTGATTCTCAAAACTAAAAGTTTTATTAAACTTTTAAAGAATTTTTATTAAATTTGCATGGAGTTTTGTGTATTAGAAAAGTCAGTTATATCTTTAAGTTATAAAAATTTTGAGAATCCAAGGTGTTTAGGAAGTATTTTGAAAGTTGTGTTTAATTAGACAATTTGTTGAGAATCCATGTTCCAATAACACTAAATTTTAATTGAATCATAAAATCGACGAAAACCAAAGTTTTTTAATAACAATGGATTTTTAATAGACATTTAAAATCATCAAACCAATAACAGTAGATTTTATCAAGAATGTTATAATCCATTAACCAAAAAACGATATTTAAAATTTTAAAAATCTTCAAAAATACAACTACCGATAACTCTTCTAAAAATCTAATTAATTAAAAAAAAAATTTTTTAAAAAATAATTAAAATGTTCAACCACTAGCCACACAAAGAGAAAGTGGAGACAAGTGTCGTTACTTTGCTTTGCTTTTTGACATCATATGTGTGATTTATACATATGTAAAAGTTCGATTAGAATTGTGTGACTATGGAAAATAAATTTTGTTTTAATATACCAATATGATTCCCTCTTAAAAACATTCCCTAATAAAAATAAATTTTTAGATAATTTTAAAAAATAATCACATAATTTTGAGTACAGATTAAAATGGTCAAAAAGATTAGAGAAGACAAATGAATCAATATGGTGATGTATTGTCACCATAGACGATCGTGATTGTGCTACATACGTATTTAAGAGGTTTTTATTATATTTTTCGAAAGTTGAGAGACGCTCTCGCGATGTCACGTCACCAGCTTTCTCTGTATAATTGACACCTAGAATTTTGACTTTGCATTCAATATATATATATATATATATATATATATATATANATATATATATATATATATATCAATTTGCTTACGTGTTTTATTCACGCATATTATAAAATTTTTAATTATATTTTGAATTTTTATTAAATTACAAAATTAACATTAATAAATTGTTTATTTACGTTTTTGAGCTATTATCAATTAATTAACAAATATGTATTTGATTAGGATCAAATATCCTGAAATTTTAGGAACTAAAGGAACTCATCCAAATTATTTCTTAACTCCAGCTAATTGTTCTCTCTCTCAAAAGTTAAATCTGAGTGTGAGAAAAAATGTCATCCATATTTGCTGATTTTGTGAAAAATAATCCATATTTGAGGTCTTCAAATGTTTTCCCCATAATTATGNAAGCAGGGGTATTTTTGAAAAACAGACAATACAAAGGTGTATTTTTGTAAGTCTCCCATTATGTAATGTATATGTCGATCCAAATTCATATTTAAGAAAAATATATAGAATTCAAAAACGCTTATATGTTTTTAATTTTTTACAATAGAAACCAGATATAATATTAAATTTTAATAAAGCTATATTTTATATGTTTCTTTTATTAAAAGTTATATGGTATTTATAAATACATAATTTTTTTCTTTTTAACATAAATAGGTCTTGATACATATTTGGATATTATCTTCCATTCTTTCTCATTGGAGATCAATGATTGAGGATTTAGTACTTGGTTCGATTAGCCGTTCTGATGCTGTAGTTTGGTTACCAACCAAAAATAAATAATACAATTGCAAGTCTCTCGGGAAGGATATGACTTTACCCTTGGATAGGGATTTTGATTGGCTGAAAAATGTCTAAAAGGTCAAGGCCGCTCCTAAAATCAAGACTTTCCTTTGGAAAATGATGTCTTCTGCTTTACCAGTTCGAGAGTTACTCCAATCGATAGGTGTTATTTTTGACCCTGTTTGTGTCCGTTGTGGTCTTGTGGATTCTATTTATCATGTCCTCCTCCGTGTGCTTTTGCACAACGAGTACGGAAGATTGTTCCTATTGTCATGCCTACTTTTGCGGCTATGACAACGATGGATACCTTCCTTACGCGTACGCGAACGACCATTAATCTTCCACGAAGTGGTTTGTTTGGTGTTGATTTATACTCTTAGGTATGTTAGCATCTTTGGAAAACTCGAAATAGGCTTCTCTTTAATAATGAGAGTTATTTAAAGAGTAAGGTCATTCTTAAGTCTTTGATGGATGCCCATGAATGGCAATTGGCTCAATAGCTTCGCCAACAAATTCAACGTGCTTCTCCCCATAGCAACCATCATTTGTAGATGAGTTTGTCCATTACTTGTTGGGTTGATGCTTCCTGGATCTCGTCTTCTAAATGGGTGTGGTATGGGTTGGTTCTACCGAAACTCTTCGGATGTTTTACTTGCAGAATTCTCTCGGTTCAAAGAGAGGGTAGCTTTACCTTTAATGGCAGAAACTTGAGCTATGTTATGTGCGCTTCGTCAAGCACAAGTGTAAGGGTTTTTTTGAGATGTCTATTTTCTCATATTCTCAGGTGTTGATCAATTTGATCAATCGCAATGAAGATTATCTTGAGATCTATGATTTTCTTCACGACATTAGAAATTTAATTCCAAGTTTTACTAATGTTTTGTTTTCTTTTATTCCACGAACGACTAACTTTGCAGCCGATTGTGGGAACCGAAATTCTCACTGTCAATGTTATGTGGTTCACGGATT
>OVAN01005429.1:0-23522 GCA_900406275.1 Anastatica hierochuntica | reverse complement strand
GGTATGTATCTGGTTCTTACAATTTTAATAAAATCCAAGCGTTAAAAAAAAACCTAAAAATTTTGATCTTCATTTCATCGTTAAAAGTTATTATGTTCGGTTGCATGCAACACACACCTTCTCAAAAAAAAATTATAACTAGCTTTTGTGCAATCAATCCTCCACTTGAGGCAGTGGCACTCAACTGATAGCAGTTGCATCACTTTTATTTAACATAAGCAGCAACAAAACCACTCGTTCATTATCATAAGATCATCAAACAATCAAGATCACATTTTTGATGAAAGTGGCCATGTTTGGTTTTGGTACGATACTAAACATTTTCATCACATACATCTTATACATGTATTATTTGGCTCATATAATTCATTACTTTCTTATTTGAACCGGTTAGGTATTTGGGGCGCAATCAGAGTCCCTTTCTCACCCACCCGGCCTTGTGGTGGCTGCCGCTGCTGCTGATGGGGTTCATGTATGCATGATTTGGTGGAATATGAGGAGCCATAAGCCTGTCTTGGTGGCCATAGTTCTGCATCCCATGCGCACCATGCTGCTGCACCCCGTGAGTACCGTGGTATGCGTCTCCATGCTGTTGCTGCCATCCTGTGCTCATCTTTACCTGCAAAATGATCATTAACAAAATTACCATTTTATGTGAGAACCATACAAAAATTGTAAATTTGTTCCAGGGAATGGACAAATTGGTCCATTTGTTCTAAACTTTCGAATATAAAACTATTTTAATCTAAATATATA
This sequence comes from Anastatica hierochuntica, assembly GCA_900406275.1. NCBI lineage: Eukaryota > Viridiplantae > Streptophyta > Magnoliopsida > Brassicales > Brassicaceae > Anastatica > Anastatica hierochuntica. The sequence goes on along the minus strand of OVAN01005429.1, from coordinate 22,766 downwards.
TGATTCTTTGGGATGTGATTTTCTTGTCATATGTTAGAATTTGGTTGGTAACACAATGACGAAACCACTAAATTAGATAAATACCCTTATTGTATGTGTATGTATATATATCAGAATCCATAGCAAACTCTTAGCCTCGAGTTTAAGGATTTAAAATAATTTTCAAGCCTTTGACCAAAAAGAAAAAAAAAAATTCAGTCACCTTGGAAAAATAGATAGCATGCATGTACTATAACACAACATTATTAGTAAGGCCGCGAGACTAAAAGGAGAAATTACTTGGTGGTGAGGCTGAGCCATAGGAGGTGGGGGCATGAAGTTCAGATGAGGTGGTTGCTGGTGGTGGTTAATGCCGTGGTGCGGCAACACGGTAGTGTGGTGGCTCCGGCTGCTCTGAAAGAACTCCCCCACGTCTGAGTCTGAGTCTTCATCGTCCCAGACAGCCATGTGACCCATGGGTGGACCGTGGTTGGCTGGAAGCCTCATGTGACTGTCGTAGCGAGCTCGATGGTCAGAGAAGCCTCTTTTTGACTCCTCATGAGACACAAACTCCTTGTGCTCCTCAAAGCCGTAGGTACTGCTTCTATGATCCTTGTAGCCGTAGCCGTGCCTGAACCCTGCCATAAGTTTTTCAAGGCCCATTTTTCTTTATAAATATGCTTTTGTTTGATTTATTTGATATTGCTATGTGATTAAATGTTTCTGATGTTTCTACTTATATACATACAAATCTTGTAGAGTAGCAATAGAGTGTTCATTAGTTGGATATGATTCCGTGTGGCAATTACTTACTCGTGATATCATGATATACGATCTGAATCTTATTCCGTTTACCATCACCACCCACACCGAAAGTTGAGTAGATATAATTGTTCTGATTCTATTCGTCTTTTGAATGAATCCAATTCCTTATAATATTTAGGATGATAATCAAACTGAGGTTAAACACCTACTGTATTTCTGATTACTATGGGAAGGATTCAAAGTAGTCCCTTTCCTATTTAACTTTGCCAAATGGCTGACGACTATCTCTTTTAGTTTCATTTTCTTCTTTTAGTTTCGTTAGACCGCTAGTATTTGCTTTGTACGAGCCAATTTAAGCCCACCCTGCTTTCTTTCTAATTTACAAATCAACCTTTTAGTAATCTCTCAATTTTTTTCCAACAAAACTGTGTCTTTTCAAAAAACTTCTTTTAGTGCTGGACATTAAGTAAATATTTTTTTAAAATCACGTACTTATTTTTTCGATCTACTTTGCTCTAAAAAGTAAAGATATCAAAAAATCATATATCCAAAATATCATTAATATTTGTGGATATCTAATCCATTTTGTTCAAAACAACTAATACTAAAAAAATTAGAAGCTTTTTGTTACAATTATTTATATCCAACATGAACTAAGACCATCCAATATTTTTAAAAACTAAATAGAAAAAAATGTAAAAATTTAACCCCGTGGAATGGAAAAACAATATCTTTTTACTCGAAATGATTCAAAATAATAATAACTAACAAATCAATCACTCTGAACTCTAGTTATCAAGATTTTTTAATTTTTTAAGCTTTTTGATGCATATTTTGTGATGAAGGTAATGAAACAATCACTTGCTTTTTTTTATGTCCACTAGCAAGTCAAGTATGGGCATTGTCAAATATTCCAAATCCACTATGTAGATGTGAAAGCACTGTATAAGAATATGCATTACTTTTTCAAACTGAAATCGAAGAAGCAATTACCTAAAGGGATTATGCAAGTAACACCATGGTATCCTATCGCTGCTATGGAAGAACAGAAACAAAAGATTATTTGAAAATATGTTTTTGAGCCACAGTGTGTTGTTGATAAAGCTGCTAATGATACAAGGATAGTATGTAAAGGATAGTATGTTTGTATCAGTGAGAGTAATGATCAAAACACTAACAACGGATCGTAAAGCCCTCCTCAAGTGAGTTGAAGTGTAATATTGACTTTCATATGTCAAAGAAATCACAATTATCATGAGCATTCACTACAAGAAAATATGTGTTTTGCGAAGAAGAATCTACTCGCGGTTTTAACGCAAAGCGGGTTATACGAGAAAATTGCAAAGAAAATTAATCAGTCGTTAATCGACCATCGCAAACCAAAATTGGTCGCAGTTTCCTTGCAAATTTGCGACGAAATATTTTTGTCGACAATTCCTCACAAATTTGCAAGAAAACTACAACAAACAAATTTGCAAAGGATTTGCAACTAAAAGACGTAGATACAACATTTGCGAGTGATTTACGAAAAATGAATAAAAATTAAAATAAAACCTAAAACTTATTTCCTGTATTATCCGAAAATTATGACGGTTAATGTTGTTGCTCCCGCTGCTGCTGCTTTCGTTGTTGCTGCTTTCGTTGTTGTTGCTGCTCCTGCTCTTGCGGCAACTCATAGAATCTTCGGAAGCCTTCACACGTTTTCCACCATAAAGTCAAACAACGCGGTATGAATTAACCTTCTCTTTGAAGAAGGTTAACAACTCATTATGAGTCTCCACGAGCGGCTCCTAAAACTTTTGTAGCTTGGTCTCAAGATCGCTCGGGTTGGGGCAGGAATGTTGGACACCAAAAGCTGCTGAAAAAGTCTTTGTCTGTAGTAAGCCAACGCCAAAAAACCGGTCATTTGACCGGGGAACAACCTACAATATAAAATAATAAACAAAAATAAATTTAAAAATAAATAATTGATAAGAATTAAATATATTAAATATATGAGTACAAAAACATATAATATAACAAATCTCGGCAAAAGTTCGGTTCTTCTCGAACTGGGAAAGTCCTCCGGATTGGATCAAGTTATCAGGGTTTTCGAACATGGCATGCTGAGTGGCTGCCTCAATCCTCGAGTGCACCTTGTTGAAAAGCTGCTCGAACTTCCCATCCAAGAAAGTCTCATCCGACCTCCTCTTCATTTGTTCTAGCACCGCTAAAAGATCAAGGGTGTTGGAGTGCATATCCTCAGCATGTATTAAAATAAAATAAAATTTAAAATATATATAATAAAATAATAAAAATTAAATAAAACTATTAATTAAAAATTATTAACAGAATTTTTATAAAAAATGTACAATTTTGCAACCCTTGGCCTTGAACGAGTGTTGGCCTGCCCGAAGCTTCAAAACTCCCAATCATGTCGGATCGAATTTTCGAGCCTCCGAACACTGCTTGCTCCTTTTCTTGTAGGAGTCCTTCTCTAGGTGAATGATTAGCTCCTGCCAATTGTCCGGGTCCATCCACAGTGGATTCGCATCCGGATCGCCAATTTTTTACTTCAGCTTCCATCGCCCGATCTGATCTGTCATCCGTGCTTTGAGTTTTTTTATCAAACTCAGATCGGACTATACCGTTGATTGATATGTCTCAGTTTTATGTATGCTGAAAAAGCATAAGTTAAATAATTAACAAAATACTTACCACGAATGATTCGTACTAACGGTTAACAACAATGGTAGGAGTCTTCGACCAACTGAGGTATGTCGCGCTGAAGTTCCGCTTGAAGATCTTCTGAACGGAGGCAGCCACTCAATTGTCTTCATCGAGCTTGAAACACAAAAATTAAAATAGATATGATTAATAAAATAACTTAATCATTTAAATGAATTTAAAAAGTTAAAATAATTTTTTTAATTAACAAAAAGTTCCCGGAGGACGTTGGGGTGTAAACGCGGTAAAGCTGCTCGACTGGGACTACGAGTGAGATCTTATATCGTCATCCTGGGAATCGGTAGCACCCGCGGTCGCCGCTACGGCTGGTTGAGAGGTCGACGGAGAAGCTGTCGATAGTACGGAGTTCGGAACACGGGTCGAACTCGTAGTCGGTAGTGTCGGCCTAGTTGATGATTGCAGGAAAGTCTGATACGTTTTGTCTTTCATCTAGAATTATTTAAAAACATTTTTAGTAATATTCAAAAACATAATTAATAAGGTTATAGGAATTCAATAACATAATTTTTTTAATTCAAAAACATAATTTTAAATTTTAGATTTTTCAAAACTTTTATAAATCAATAACATAATTTTTTAGTTAATAATTAAATGCGGTAATATTATTCCATCCTATCTAAACACCTAAATCACTAGTAGAAAAAATTGCTATAGCCACGATTAGCCACGAAAATCGTGGCAAAATCGTGGAAAAATCATCCATATAGCCACGATTAGCCACGAAAAAAAGCTATGATCATATAGCCACGACTTTTTTTCGTGGAAAAATCGTGGCTATATGATCGTAGCTTTTTTTTCGTGGCAAAATCGTGGCTATATAGATGATTTTGCCACAATTTAACCACGAAAAAAAGCCACGCCACGTTTTTTCGTAGCTTAAATGTGGCTATAGCAATTTTTTTACTAGTGAATACACTCATTACAACTCTAATGACCCTAAATATTTCTAATTTAATTACAAAATTTAAATAATAAAAAACTAATCTTTTTTATGGTAGAGAGAGTGTTTTAGAGAGGACTTGAGAAATGAGCAAATGAAGTGTGGAAGGGGATGGAGATATATAGAGTTTTTTTCTTTCGTAATTGTCTCGCAAAATTTCATCTACCGCCAAAAACAATAATTGGCGCCACATTTTACGAGGAATTTATAAGGAATTCTCGCAAAATTTCGAAAAATTTCAATTGGATCGCCAATTTTTGCGAGAAAATTGCAAGGATTCCTCGAAAATTCCACGCAAAATATGAAATCTTTATAAAAAAAAGATTAAGGGTTTAGAGTTTAGGGACATGTTTGAAATAAAAACATGCACATTACAATCAAATTAATCAAATTTAGATGTTCATCTCGTAAAATGATAAATTTAGGATTTGTGTGAACATTTTGTCGTACATTAGTATATGAATTATAAGAAGTTATAGAAGATATGAACGTTATATCGTCGAGTTCTCATTTTATACATTTAAACAATGCATAAGGTGTAAACCTAATCATTTCTTATTCAAAAGAGAAAGAAAATGTGACCATGTTGCATGAGTGGTATTAAGGTTTAGTGTTTAGGGTTTAGGGCATATGTTGCGAGGAGTTTGCGAGTGATCTGCGATGATTCCTCACAAATTCCTTGCAAAAATAATAATTTAAAAAAATCTTATTATGGTTTAGGGCATATGTTGCGAGGCTTTGTTTACGTAGAATTTACAAGGATTCCTCACAAATCCCTCATAAAATAAAATTGTAAGTACCTTATCTTTTTCTCTTTTAAGAAGAATTTCAAAAGACTGATTCTTTTTAAGATGATAAGATGACACATGGAATGATGATTCCGTTTCCATGAACATTACATGAAAGAAAAGATGGAGAAGCAGCTTCTGCTTCGAAAAATTAACTAGAAGTTGAATCTTTCAACAAGTTTAAGCTTGTACGAAACAGGACAAGACCTATGCTACAGTTGTGTTCTGACACCATTTTAGAAGGAAAATGTCAAATAGAAAATATTCATCAGGGTCATCTTCAAATACATAAGCTGATTGGTTTTCATTGTCAAATTCTTCTTCTTCCTCATCATTTTCCTCGTTCGATTCTAGCAAAGTGTCTTCATTTTCGTTTGACTCTACATTGGCGATGTCCTCCAGTTCTCGCAATGATGGGTCAACATGTATGACATATTATGTGGATTCTATCGGATTAGTCTCTTCTCTCGTTCTATTTTCTTGTAACACAACTTCGTCTTCAGCTCCGATGATATGGCCCCTTGGACTCACATGGATCACTGAAATTCACTGCTCACGTCTTTGTCTTATTTGTGGATATGGAACGAATTTCACTTACACTGCTTGCGAAGCAAGAAAAATGGTTCAAATTTGTTATACCTTATGTTTGCATTTACGTCTTTAATCTCCAAATTGTTCACTCGAACTTCTCGGCAAACTGTTGGGTCATACCACTCACACTTGAATGATATGCATTGCAAATTCATAAGTCTCGAGTAATTGACTTCTAGAATCTCATTAATCACTCTGTAGAAGTTTGTTTTCTCACGTAATTAAATCCCGTAATTTGCAGTTTCCCTCAGTAAGATGTGTTGATACGTATGAAATGTATACCCAAAAGTTAAGTACATCGGCGCAATGACTATATTTGAAATAGGAACTTGAATGAGTTCGTGAAACCAAAGTAGAAGGGAACATCTCCATATCCATTGTTGAACGAAATTAAATAACATGATAGACGTGTTAATATTTACATATAATTATAAAAGTACGATACTTATTTATTAATAGTTAAATATTTACATAGAATTTGATCTTGTTAGTGAAATCTCTGTCTTTGTACTTCTCGTACTCTATTTCCGACAAATTCAGATAAGCCGTCCGAATTTGTGTATCAAATAAGCCACAATAATTAATTAGTTGTTCAATCAATCTAATTAAGCACATCAATTAATGATATGTGTGGGAACCGAAATTCGCACTGTCGATTTTCGTATTCGGAGGAAAGCCAGGAAACCCTAACTTTTCTTGAGGTCCCAGATTTCTGCTAAGCCAAACAACGATAGATAAAAAGTAGGAAGAAAACATACGACGAGATAAAAGTAAAAGAGAATCGAAAGAAAATAGAGCAATAGAGATCTTATTCCGGATCTGCATTGAGCGTTACAACAGGTGATTAGTCGTGGCCACAAGAGCTGTCGGCGAGTATCCTCGTTCTAACAGCGTAAGACTAGTAAACCTAATTGAGACGCAGCTCGCTAGCAAAAATGAAAATAAACCTAAAGCTCTAAGTATGAATTGTAAAGAAATTTTTGTGTCTCTCTTTTCTCGTTCTCCATAGCCCCTCTTTTATATGCCTTCATAAGCTGATCTTGTTTCCTTTTCCGTCCTAAATTTGAGCATATCCTTCCGTGGAAATATTCCATTTTTCAAGAATATTCCTTATTTTTCCATATTTATCTTCAGACTTTGACTTTATCACATTTCCGTTTTATCTTTCGCGGAACTTGGGTAAATCATTGACGCAGTTGAGCCCGTTCTCGTTCCGAAATCGTAAGTGGACTTTTTGTCGCGTTTTGGGCCTTCTTGGGTCGTTTAGCGACCAAGTGACTTTTACGATTCCTTTTGGAGAAATCGTTCTTCGTACGACTACACGGTGACAGTTTCGTGAAATGGTAAGACTAATTGTATAGTTAAGACAATTTCGATGTTCGAGTTAACTGTTATCGTTTTATACGATCGATACGAAGTTTTTACGAAAAGTACAAGTCCTTACGATTATTGCTATGAAACTTCAACAGAGACTCCAATCGAGACGAAACAAGAGACAATTGAACCAAGACTCGGAGGAGAAGTTGATCGAGATGACGTGATCTAGTCAACTGTGGATTGACTAGATGTGGTCCGTGTCTAGTCGCCCATGGGCGAGTAGACGAGGTCCGTGTATAGTCTCCCACGGGCGACTAGACTTTCGGAGAGAATCTAATTGCCCACTGGCGACCAGACTTTGCTCGTACCTCCGAAATGATGCGATTACTCGATCTTTACAACGATTTCCAATCGCCTCGAAACTCGTATCTCGATATCTCTCGGAAATTATTCGGGAATCTTGGACGTTGATTTCGATGTTGCCGTTTTTGACCCCAACAGTTAGCCCCCCAGCTCGCAAGCTTCGATTGTGACTCTTGCGGGCGAGTGGTGTGTGTTTTAATCGGAATCTACGGCCGAGATGATTGCGAAGACGAATTTTATAGATTATTTTACTGCGTAGAAATCCTTATAAATATTGGACTCCCTCTTTCATTCCTCATTCATTCCTCAGTTCTTCAAACTTTTGATTTGAGAGCTTTGCCGAGACAACATGACTTTCCCTTGTGATGGACATAAAGAAAACGGTTTTGAGGTGGATGTCTTCCCTTCGGAGAACCCTTTGAGTTCCCTGACTCGGGAAGCTATCCCAGCGCACGTGGCCGAATATTAAGCCTTTCGAGATGATATGTCTCGTCGAGAGATCGAGGTGGGGGACATTGTTGTTGTTCCCCCGGTGGATTCTCTGATCCCAGCTGCGTCACTAGTTCCCGAATTTGTGCCGCCACCTCCTTCTCTGATCGTTCTAGAAGATGGGACGATCCACCCGATGAGTTCTTCGATGACTCCTATTCTTGTTAGTGATTCAGAGCAGGGGCCTGAGTTAATGCCTCCTCTCCCGGTCAGGCGAGGGATCGTCTTAGGCCTACATGCTTTCGGCACCACTCCCGTCGTTGCTTTGGAGGGGCACAAGAGGGTTTGTGCCGGCACGGAGGTGGCTAGGAAGGAGATGTGTGTTACAGGGATCGAGATTGGACCATTGCCCCTAGGAGCTTCTGGCCTGAGCGTGCGGTCGCAATATCGTGCAAAGGATCGTTCTGTGGCTTTTTTCTCGTTGCGTTAGATTTCTTTCTTTTTTTGTCTTACTCTCACTTTCGCGCAATTCATTTCAATGATTGAAGGGATGCTTAATGACTGCATGTTGGAGGTCGAGTGTCTTAAGAAAGAGCTTGCTGAATCAAAGGACCAGTCATCGCGGTTTGAGAGGAAATTGGAGGGTATCAATGATTCCCATTCCCTTGAGGTATCTCGGTTGGAGACTCAGATTAGCAAGCTCGAGAGAGATCTCGGGAAGACGGCGAGCTCATTGCTTAAGGAGAAGACGGATAGGAAGGCTAAAGCCTTGGAGTTGTGTTGTCTGCGGTGTCGGATGTAGCGCGAGGAAAGCTCATCGAGTCATGTGATTGCAGAGGTCGTGGTTGAGTCGAGGGCCGGTCTATACGCCATTTCTCGAACTCGTTTTGCTAAGATTGGGAGATCTCACGATTCATTGATGGACATCCACAACAGGGGTCTCGCCCTGGCGGTTATCGAGGGAGCAATGAGCGAGATTTAGATGTTGCTTGACGAAGAGTCCCCGTCTCGGCAGGCCGAAGAGGCCAAGCTATCTGCTTGCCAAGCGGAGTTGGAGGCCGCTGAGGGGGACTTCAGTTCTATCTTTGCGGCTCTGTAATCTGATTATGCCCTTCCGCCATTTTCCGATAACCCTGAGAGGCAGGATCCCACAGGCATCGAGCTTGACGACGCTGAGGGGGCGAGGAGGAGATGATGTGGCTCTGAATTCTGGTGATGTAGCGGGTGAGGACGCGGTCCTACATGTGGATGATGAGTGAGGTGACAGCCCCATTCAGGGCGTTTGTCTTTATTCGGGGCGTTTGTCTTTATTTATGGTTTGTCCCAGTCAGATATGGCCATTTTTTGTTTTGGCTATTTTTTGTGTTTCGGGACTAGCCATATGTGGCTACGAATCCCTCGCCGCTTTGCGGTTTTGCATCAATGAATGGCGTTTTTATTTTGATATGATGGTGTATGAGTAATGTTGCGTACGTGGAGACAGACTATGAATTTCATCTCATATTCGTTCCTTGAGGGATCGCTATATTCGTTGTTTGTTTTGGGTGCAAGTTTTCAAGAGACTTAGTCTTCCGGATTCGTATAAACATGAGAATATAGACGAAGAGACAAGTTTTAGGATCTCATATAGGTTAGATACTATGCCTTGAGATGTTTGAGACCAGTGTGCTGGGTATAGGGCAAGACCTAGGTTTACTCTTGGTTTTAGGGCGTGCGGTGACTAACTCTGGCTTACGTTTTCTGTTTTTGATTTCGACCTGGTTCCGTCTCGATATTGAATTCTGCGATAAGTTCTCGGCTTATATGACTTGCATCAATCGGGAACCGAGCATCTCTCCCAAGACAATTTCTAAGTCGTCTAGAAATGCTGACCAAAATTTTGGATTTCTTTTATAGCGCATTATTATCCTAGTCGGATGTATAAGAGCTATCTCTATGAGATGGCTTAATCTGTTTAGGACATTGGGAGTTTGTTGTGATCAACAACAAACTTATCGGTAGATATTACCTTTTGTAAGTCTTTGCAAATGATTTGTGTTTTTACCGAGGAAGGTGTGTTGTCGAAAAATGGTTCTTCAAGCGTCTGCGTCATCTCGCGATGTTGAAGATTGGTTTTTCTTTTGCATGTCGTGCTTCGCTCTTGAAGCGTCTACGGGCTTGAAACGTTTGTTGGGGCGCATTTGGCGAGCATAGGCTACCGAGCGTTTTAAAAATATCGGGTTTGAGAATGCAGATGTTTCAAGTTTTGAGAGTATACGAGTATGTGTATACGTACCCGCTTCCCCCTTTTTTTAGAGAGGGGGATGGTTGAAATCGTCTTTCGACGAGTTGCCTACGTACCCCTTTTTGGGGATTAAGCCGTCTCGTAGTTTAATTTATTGTTAACGTTGTTGTTTAGTGATAGTACTTTTTGAGACGCATTGCGTTCCAGATCCTAGGAATTTTGACGTCCTGCATTGTGGCAATTTCATATGCTCTTGGTCGGACTACTTTTATGACCTTGTATGGTCCTTCCCAGTTTGCTCCGAGTTTCCCCGCGTTTCGTTCTGCAGTATTTTGGAAAACTTTGCGTAGAACTAGATCGCCTTCCTTGAACCTACGACTGTTTACATTTGAGTTGTAGTACTTTGTCGCTGCTTGTTGGTAGTTTTGGATTCGTATGAGGGTCTGGTCTCGGTGCTCGTTGATGAGGTCGAGATCATCCAACAGCATTAGACTGTTCACGTCTTCTCATTAGGGGAGTAGTCTCCTGCGTATCCTGGGGATTTCGACTTCTGGCGGGATAATGCATTTTGTCTTGTATACGATGGCTAAAGGAGTTTCTCCCGTTGCTTCCCGGAATTGTTCTGTGTGACCAAAGGGCTCCTTCGAGTTCTTCTGCTCATCGACCCTTTTTAGCGTCTAGACGTTTTTTGAGTCCGTCTAAGATGGTCTTGTTAATGGTTCCTGCTTGGCCGTTGCCTTGCGGGTACCTTGGGGGTGGATTTAGTCAGTCATATCTTCCATTTTTCGCAAAACGTTTCAAGTCTTGTTGAAATGAACTGGGATCCGTTGTCCGTTATGATTTCGTATGGGAGACTGTGTCTGCATATAATGTTCTTCGACACGAAACTTTCAACTTGGACGTCTTTAATGCTAGCGTAAGAGTCTGTTTCGACCCATTTTGAGAAGTCGGTCAAGACTAGCAGGAAGCGTTTCTGCTTAGATTTATGCATAGGGCTGACGATATCCATTGACCATCGCATGAATGGGTATGATGCTGAAATAGAGGAAAGAAGCTCCGCAGGCTGGTGGATTGTTGGCACATGCCTTTGGCATTTTTCGCATTTTCGTGCAAATTTCTCGCAATCCTTGACCATTGTTGGCCAATAACAATTGTGGCGCTTGATTTTGATTGCGAGGGATCTCCCGCCGGTATGATTTCCGCAAGATCCAGAGTGGACTTCTTCCATGATTCTTCGTGATTCGCTTCCCTCTACGCATGTCATAAGTGGCCCGGAGAACCTCCATTTGTAGATTTTCACATCCACTAATACATATCGGGCGGCCTGGATTTTAACTTTTCGGGCTGCCCATTTCTCGGCAGGGAGCTCTCATTCGGCTATGTATGCTCGAATTGTCTCCAACCACGGCGTATCGCAACCATATTCGGATTGTTCCGAGTTTTGTTCAAGTCGAGTGTCGGCTTCGTCGACGTCCTCGTCTTGTGAGTGGATTAGATTTGCGACGATTGGAGGGTCGATGCTCGGGTGTTCAATGAACTCCATGGGAATTACCCGCCTAAGACTCGGGTACGAGCTTGATGCCAGGGCCCCAACGCATCAGCCTGCGTGTTTTTCGAGCGAAGAATTCGCGTGAGAGTAAACTGGTTGAAGTCATGGTTGATGTCTTGAATGAGTTTCAAATATGATTTCATCCTTTCGTTTCTGGCTTCATATTCGCCGCTGAATTGGTTCGTGACGAGTTGAGAGTCATAGTACGCGTGGATATTGCGTATTTTCAGTCTGTGAGCCAATTGTAGTCCGGCAATAAGTGCTTCGTATTCGGCTTTGTTGTTTGAAGCGTGAAACATCAATTGGATTGAGTATTCCAGTACTTCGCCAGTTGGTGAAGTGAGCCAAAATTCTATTCCGAAACCTTGCATGGACGAGGATCCATTGACATGAACGGTCCAAATCGCGTTTGGTTCATGATTTGTCGTGTTTTCCGTAGGGAGCTCTACCAAGAAATCAGCAAGTACCTGTGACTTTGCACAAGTCTTTGTTCGGTACTCGAAGTCGTATTCGCTTAACTCGATTGCCCACTTTGCTAATCTTCCCGACTGACTAGGGCTGTGCAAAATTTTCCGTAGCGAGAATGAAGTGAGTACGATGATCGTGTGCGATTGGACGTATAGTCTTAGTTTTCGAGCTGACATTACGATGGCGAGCGCCAGCTTTTACATCAGCGGATATCACGTTTCAGCATCTAACAAGGTTTTACTTACGTAAAAAATTTGTTTCTGTTCGCCACATTCTTCTCTGATGAGAACGCTGCTTACAGTTGTAGCTAACACCGCAATATACAGGAACAGGGGCTCTCCGAAGACAAGTTTTGCGAGAATTGGAGTTGTGGTCAAGTAATACTTTAACTGTTGGAAAGCTTTTTCGCATTACTCGGATCATGAGAACTTTTTGTTCCCTTTCAGAATGTCGTAAAAAGGGAGACACTTGTCCGTTGCCCGCGAGATGAAGCTATTGAGTGCGACGACTCTCCCGGTCCGTCTCTGTACTTCTCGATTTTTTTTCGGAGAGGCCTCTCGACCAATGCATTGATTTGTTTTGGGTTATGCAGGTTTAATTTCTCGAAGCATTTTTGTAGATCGGCGACGTGGTTTTGCTCCTCGAGAGATTTTACGAGCATAACATCAATGTATACCTCCATAGACTTTCTGAGCTGCTCGGAGAACATACGATTGACGAGTCGTTAATAAGTTGTCCTGATGTTTTTGAGGCTAAAAGGCATTACCTTGTAACAGTACGTGCCGCGATCGGTGATGAACACAATTTTTTCACGATTGTCAGGATTCATCATGATCTAATTGTATCCCGAGAAAGCATCCATGAATGACAAGAGCTTGTTTTCTGTCGTGGTCTCTACTAGGCGATCAATGTGTGGCAACGGAAAGCTGTCTTTCGGGCATGCCTTATTGAGATTCGTGAAATCAACGCATACTCGCCATTTTCAGTTTTTCTTCTTGACCAGAACGGGATTGGCGAGCCAGTCTCGATATCTAACTTCTGTTATAGATCCGATTTTTAGAAGTTTTCGATTTCATCATTGACCGCGATAGCGCGTTTTGGTCCCAATTTTCGCCTCTTCTGTTTGACAGGTTTGTAGTTGGATCTACGTTGAGTTCGTGCAATGTCACGTTGATGTCAATTCCTTGCATGTCTTATGCGGTCCAAGCGAACGTGCGCAAGTTCTCTTTTGAGAAAGTTATAAGCCTTGTTTTTATGGGATCGCAGAGATTAGCGCCGATTTCGACGCAACGCTCAGGGAACTTTTCGTCGAAGCATACCGAGACGACGGGCTCACAAGTTTGTTCTCGCTTCTCTTCTGCGGTTGCGGCTTTCCGTAACTGCCAGAAGATTTCGGTTTGATCTTGTTATGAGGCTTCTTTGACAGAATCTTTTTTCTTTTTCTTTCGAAAGAAAGCTTTCGCCGTCGTGTTTTTATGTTTTAGTTCGACAGCGAAACACTGTGATACGTTACGGTCTCCTCAGATTGCTTCGATTCCGAACGGGGTCGGGAATTTGAGGCAGTAGTGGTACGTCGATGGTATGGCTTGCATGGAGTTTAGCCACAGAACGCCCACGATCGCATTGTATGAAGCGGGGCGATTTATAACTAAGAACTCCTCGATTTTTGCTACACTCCTGGCTTTAATAGTAAGGTTAGTCGAGCTGAGGGTCATAGTAGCTTCTCCCGAGAGGCCTATCACTGGGCTCAGACTTCCTGTGTTTTCAGAGAGTTCGATTTCCATCCTCTCGAGAGTGTTTTAAAGATAATATCAGCCGAACAGCCGGTGTCGACTAATATTCTTGCGACATCGATATTTTGGATCGTTAATTCGATAACAAGGAGATCGTTGCGAGGGTTGGCCTTATCGGCCGTTGCTCTATCTTTGAAAGAGACGACAACATCGTCTAAACTTGACATTGTCTTTCGTCTTATCCTGCATGTTGAGAAGCGTATGCATGATATTGTCAAAAATGTTTGTCTCAATGTGTATCACATCAAGATTGTGCCGAACCAATTGATCTTTCCAGTATGAAAGCTTCGAAAACTCTACTTTTATGCCAATCGTGCTTTCCAAGTATCCATCAAACATTTTACATTACTGTGCCAATTTCCGTCATGCTTTACGATTTCATGAGCACCGTAATAATCAATTTTCTCCAACACATCATCCCACTCATATACTTTGGGGCAGAAAGCTTCACAACTTTGTTCTTCGTGAATAATTTCTTGTTCCTCCTGTAAGGGTGGATCACTGGAAGAAATCGACGACGATAATCAAACCAGCAAGGTTTACGACCATGCTTCAGTTGAAATGTGCCATATTGATGTGCACAGTACGGACACGATAACCTTCCATGAGTAGTCTACCCATATAACATTCTATATGCGGGAAAGTCGTTTATGGTCCACATTAGTACCGCAGGCATCATAGAGTTCCACTGTTGTGATTGGTTGTACGTACGAACACCTGTAGACCATAAGTGCTGCAGCTCATGGACCAAAGGTTGCAGGTTAACGTCTAACGATTTCTTTGGTGCTTAGGTCCAGACACTAAAATGCTCATGAACAAATATTATCTCTGTATGCACATTTTCGGTGGAAGATTGTATAGCGTCAAGATGACAGGCCATAACTGGTAGTTACTAAAAGACATACCGAATGGACTGAATCCATCTGTACACAAACCAAGAAACACATTTCTGCACTCGTTAACAAAATCATGGTATATGATGTGGGGTCAAATTTTACCCCAACTAAAGCCTAGTTGCAAGTGTACAACATCTGCAGCATTATTTAGGGATCGAATCCACAGGGAGTAGCAATCACACTTAGAACTTATATGATTTTGGACTAAGCTAAGAACAAGATATGAAAGGATGTTGTCACTGTTTTTATTTGGTTTTTATGGGTTTACAAATACAAATAAACCTACTCTATATGCTAATTTACAGAGGATAGATCAACGAAAACATATGCATCAAACAACAGAAAGTTAAAGTAAACAAGCATGAGTTGAAATACGACTAGGGGCATAATATTTTGGTCTAGAATACAACCACGAATTTAGATCCTCTCCACTTTCGAGATTCGGTATTCCATATCTAAACACCAAGGGACATCGTCTTTTGGACGGTCTTGTAGTGAGTAAACACGCATTAATTCGATCAAGACTGATTGTTCATGATTCTAAGTCGATCTACTTTCTAAGCCATTCTACTTTCTAAGCCTACTTAGAAAGGCTCATCAAATACAAGGTCCAGCGGTAAGTCAAGATTTTGGAATGCATACCACTATAGATCTATTCACTAACTGCCTAGTAAGAAAATAACATTCCAATTAAAGCAAAGATGACAATGTTGCTTATAAAGCCTAATCGATTAGTAATCCTATTCAAGTAAACTCATTGACTCCTTGTAATATATTTTCTAACATGCAAACTAATAGACTAAAAACATATAAAAACGAAATCAATCATGGCAGCAAGCATTCATATCAAATCAAAGGGAGAAGGATAGATAAAACCGAATGATAGAAAAAATATGGATGTATTGAGATGAGATAGGTTCTTTGGAGGCTAAAAGGGGCACGAACCCAAAGGGTATCGTCCCTTCCACCTTGGCCACTTATTCGATCTAAAACCTAAACAACTCCCTTCAAATCAAAAGTTAAAAGTAACTATTTATAGTACATTTCTATATTAGGTCAAAATGTGTAAAATTGGGTCTTAAGGTCTCCAAATGTTAGACTTCTGGTAAAGAGGTATTGAGTTGAGTCATTGGAAATGAAAAGACTTGGAATAGATTCAGTTGAGTCTGGATAATGTCTCGTTCGAAACCCAAATTGTCTTCCTTTTGTTTTGGCCTTTCTACGCACTCTTCATTTGTGAGATGGTTGGACCAGTCTTCAGTACAATTTGCGTAACTCTTTGTCTACTGCTCCAAATTATGCAAGACCACATTGATCTGAAAGCTAATTCAACTCTCTAGCTTATGCTTAAATTTCATCAAAATCTACTAAGGGCAATGCTTTCATCTCGGATGATAATTCTAATGCTCATAAACAGTCTAGAAACTGACTTTGCTCAGCTCCACAAAGCTCCAAATGTCATTGGTTGACCTGAAATGACTTGAAATACCATAAATAGAGGAAAACTACTTCAAACCGTTGAGAATTTCATAAAAACACCAATAAAACATACTAAAATCTAAATGAAAAGTGATAAAATAAAAGTGTTATCAACTTCCCCGGACTTAGCTTCTAGCTCATCCTCGAGCTGAGAAAACGAAGAAAAGAGAAGAAGTTTAAAAATTTGAAAACTTACCTGACTTTATGAACGTATTAGTGTGACTTTAACTGTCGAAATCCACTAACACCAGAGTCAACATTAGATAGAACCTTCACTATAATTACAAGTCTAGCAACGTCCCCAATTCAACCACGACCAACAAGAGTAACCCAGGATCTCCATCACCACTCCTAAAATCTACAGTTGCAGTCTTTTCGAGGAAGTATCGATCAAAGAACACATAAACTTAACTCAATCAAGATCCTAACATTTTACAGTCTACAATCGGTTATTTTTCTCTTCCTTATTCACTTTTAAATGCTTTTTAAAGGCTGATTTTCTATACTTTTCTAGGGTATCATTTTATTTTTTTATTTTTATTTCTTTTAAGCATGTTTGGACTTATTTTCCCATTCATAGCCTTACATCCAAAATTCATCAAATTTAAGCATCTCGTTGAGGATTTTTATTAAAAGGAAAGAGGGGAACCGTAGACTAGTGTTTTTGAATCTGAAGAGAAGTCTGATTCAATGTATACAAAGCCCCAAAAAATAAAATTAAGTTCATTAAGTGTTGAGTGGCTTCTCTTACTCTCGGACCTTCAAAGAAACATTGGGTCAGGGATGGATATGAATGTGTGGAATGAACCATGGATCCTTGATATTCCGGCTAGACCTCCAAAGAGTCTTAATGCCGAGAAAGATCCTCACTTGTATGTGAATGCCCTTATCGACCCTGAAACGAAGCGATGGAGACAAGAGCGACTAAGGGAGTTATTTACCCAGGATGATATCCATCGTATTTTAGGAATTCGACCCTCAAAGTCGTTCTCTAGAGATGGGTATAGTTTGTCCTTAACCTCTTTAGGAAACTATACCGTAAGATCAGGTTACTAGGCTGCAAGGGATTTATCTCGTGCTTGTGACACCCTTGTTCAGGGATCTATAGTTACCTCACTTATGGCACAAGCATGGAAATTAAAAACTACGTGTAAGCTAAAGCATTTTGTGTGGCAGTGTTTATCGAGATGTCTGGCTACATGCCAAAGGCTAAACTATTGTCATATTAGTAAAGAGAAGGGGTGCCCAGTTTACGGCGGGGCGGAAGAATCAATTAACCATATGTTATTTGAATGTCCCTCGGTGCGGCAAGTCTGGGCATTGGCTCCTATTCACTCTGCTCCATCCGTCTTCCCTCGAAGTTCCCTATTTGGAAATTTTAATTTCCTATTTTGGGAAGCCAAGAAAGTAAGAACTTCTTAGGCGAATTTTCATGCTTTTCCTTGGATACTATGGTTCAGCTGGAAGGCTAGAAACAAATTCATTTTTTGAGAATTCTCGAGAATCAACCCATAATATTTTTGACCACACTGCCCATGAAGCAAATTTCTGGAGTACAGCACATGAGAACGCAGACGATTAGGACATGGGGCCCCGTGCGAAGATTTCAGATCCAAGCCCTCTGGAGCCCCTGGCGCCAAGTGATAAAGTGTATCAAATAGATGGTTCATGATGTAAGGATTCACTTTTCAGTGGGTATGGATGGGCAAGGTTTGAAGGAGGGAGCCTTTACCAGGTGGGCTTGAGGAGTGCACTTGCTAATCAATCCCCCTCTACATGTTGAATTGGAGGTCTTGTTGTGGGCTATGGAGTCATTGGTTTCGATCTCCCGAGTATATTATTCTTTTGCAACAGATTGCATGCAACTAATTTCGTTAGTGAACCATTTGGAGGATTGGTCTTTGTTTGCCTTGGAGCTTGAAGATTTTAGAGTTTTGAATTCTTTCTTTCCAATTTTTAATATCTTCTATATTCCTCGTATTGGGAACACCACCATAGACAGCCTTGCCAAAAAAGCAAGGTCAAAAAACTCTCTTTACTCTCATGTAAGCACCACGGTTGCGCTGTCTCCCCTAGCAGGAGGCACTTGACTGAAACCTTATCGAATGAGTTTTTTGGCAAAAAAAAGTGTTGAGTGGCTTAAGATTACCCGGATATTAAGTGATATGGTGCCTTAGTTAGCTGATCCACCTGAGCTTTCCTAAATGGTAAAACTGCAGTCAAGCACTGACGCTATGGACACTAGTCCTTAATCATTTGGTTATTTCAAATTCAAGCTCGTTTCCAGACTTTTTTTGACTCAATACAAACGTTTTGTTTTGAAGTTTTTTGAAAGTGACTCAAAAATAAAGAAAAAGAATCACTCGTAACAGTAAGAATCCCCCAGACTTAACTTACACCATCTCTATGTAAAATCAAGTGAGAAAGGTACTGAAAACTAATATAGAAGAGAGGGAATAAGAGTTACTAAGTTGTTGGTCGAAAATATGGAGAGTTGGCGCCAATTTGTGATGTTCTGATAAACCGAAATGAAGAACAATGGTCCATTTTTGTTATTCGGGAAGACTGCTCCGACTAAACTGAAAACTTACTACAAAATAGAAAATTTGGTTAGTGAAAATGAAGAATAAAGGCTGAAGCTCATACCAATATTGCTCTGGTCGAGTGTGGTCTCTTCGAAATGTTCGGTGTGACTTATCTTGATGAGAAGTTGGGCTGGTGTGATTATGCCCGTTCCAGAGAAACGCCTTATTCATATGCTACTAAGTAGTAAATTGTCAATTTGACATATTGGTTCGCTTGGCGGAGCTTGATTTGGTCTTGGCCGAGTTTTTCTTCGGTTTCTGGTCAATTTGGTGCTCCACAATGAAGTATGAGCGCTTCCAAATCTGATTGAGTTGTTCTTCACAGAATTCCCACTTTATTGGGGCATTATTGGCAGTAGGACTTGGGTCAACTCCTAGATAAGAGTTTTTGAGAAACAAAATTCGTTGGTTTTGTGTCTCGTTGAGCCCAAAGTCGATGAAGATCTCTGTCAGCACCTTTCTCACGTTTTTCTGAAATTATTTAATGATGTTTAGCTGGCATGGAAGTTGGTTTAGCTTAGATTGCTCTTTAGGTGCTCCATTTGTGGTTTTTGTTCCTTTGATCACATCTTTGAGACTTTGAATGTAGATGAGGAATAGCTCTGCCTTGACTGGATCACTCATAGCTCCGAAATAATCTTCATTATGAACACAATAGTTCTTTGCATGAATTGAAACTAAGTTCTTTATTGGAGTTCCTTTGAAGTCCAAATTCTTGCAATTTTTTCTCCATAGGCTCGCTTTTGTGTTTAAGGGTCTTTGGGGGGAGGGTTAAGCTTTGAAATGTCCCTTAGATACTCTGTGAAGTGCTAGAAAAAATTGGTTGATTTTGTGCTTGGCGGAAATGAAATGGCTAAGATGCAAGAAATTGCTTGGTATAGGCTCCTTGTAGCTTCAAGTGTGTGTCCTTGTGTTCTTGAGGTTCCAATTCTGAAAATTACCATAAAATGGTACATATATGTTGAATGACTTGGTTACCTTGAATGATTCAAGTTTATGCATAATTTGGCCAAGAAAATGTGAAAATTGGACGTTTGGGACCATTTTTCTCGGCCATGGGCATGTCCGAATGGGAAATGGATAGGTCAGGATGTAGAAATGGATGGTCAGGATGGCTTACGGCTCAATAAGGGTTGGGACCGATTGGCAGAATGGTGGATATCGGAGTGTGATACCTAAGGCCACGCGGCCAGTGTTGGAGGCAAAAATGCCTCGGTCGTTTGGAGCACAAAGCCCCTGACACCGGTTGGGGGTGTCTTTTGGTTGACGGCTAGTCACTT
This sequence comes from Anastatica hierochuntica, assembly GCA_900406275.1. Classification (NCBI taxonomy): domain Eukaryota; kingdom Viridiplantae; phylum Streptophyta; class Magnoliopsida; order Brassicales; family Brassicaceae; genus Anastatica; species Anastatica hierochuntica. The sequence continues at coordinate 2,593 of OVAN01005429.1, read as the reverse complement.
GAGCTCCATGGGTCGATGCTAAAAGTTGGCAGGGCAGGGAGGGTTTGATCCTGGGACCGGGTGGCGGACATCCTGTGACAAGGTGGTGGCCCTTCTTTGGCGCAACCCAGTATTTTGGCCAAACGTTCAGAACATGTCCGGATTGAGTTTTCTTCATTTTTCTTCCTTTCCGAAGTAAGTTCCTACGAAAATCAAAGTATTAAAATACTAAAATCATTTATTAAAAACTTATAACACCAAAATTAAACAGCTTATTCCTAAAATCAAAACTTCAATATCAAAATCAAACGAACTTAAAGATGTAAAACATGTTTGTCTCTCATACAGCACTTGTTTAAAGTCAATTAGCTCGACTCCTGGGCATTTTTAGTCGTGAGGATGCTTCATTGGAGAGATTAATCTTCATCCTTATGTTGTAGATCCTTGAGATGAAATCTTCTCTTGTTCTTGTGCTTTCACTTCCAATGAAACTCTCTGAATTGGTTGAGGACACCGAATTTCCATTGTTAGATATCTATGAGGTGATATCTTGTAGTAAAGGTCCTTATCAGTATGAATGAAGTGCATTCTTCCATTTGGCCAATCCGTGACAGCTGCTAGAAAGTTTCTTCCAAGTATTAAGCTTGACGAATGCTTCGTCGCTACTTCAACTACCTGAAAGTCAGTAGGCAGAAGATCATTATTAATTCTTAATAGGATACCACGTAATGATCCTACAGGTCTTTTTATCGTTCAATCAGTGAAGATGATACACATTTGCGAAGGTCTGAAGTTTGTGAAACCAAGCTGTTCAGCAATATGTGCTGGCATGAGGTTTACTCCAGCTCCAGAGTCACATAAAGCATTTTTAAACACTTGTTTGTTAATGGAACCCTTGATGATGAAGAGTTCTTGGTCCTCCGATTTTTGGATTGTGATGTAACGCCTGTTGGGATCCTTGATGTTGTTGAACATGACTTCTATGCATTCTAAGTCTTGTATATTGTTCTCAAGACACTTCCTGAGCGCCCTTTAAGTAGCCCATGCTCTGTCAAATAACATATCAGCTGGTAGTTCTCAAGATATCTTAATAAATTCTTTCCAATTTTCCCTTGAAATGAAGGAGTTTGCTTCTCTTAATCCCAAGTAGATATTGTCATTTTGTGCTCAAACCGAGACCTAGTTTTCGGTTGAGTGGCTCGGGTTCTTGTTGTCCTCTTAAAGGATGTTCGAGATTCCACTTCTTGGGGTGAGTTTTGTTTGTCCAAACGCTGGAAATCAAAAGCTAGGACCTCTCCCTTCATGTCATTAGGCTTAATAACGAAATTGGTGGAGTTTTCTTCATTCTTCACTAGTTTCTTCTCGATGTCTTTGAGATGAGTGCTTAGGAGATCAAGATATATCTTGACATCATGAATCTCAGGGGTTTCATGGTCCATTTTTTCCATGTCTTCCTTTGCATCTTGTTGGTCATCTTCCATCTTTATATTAGTTCCATTGGCACTAGACACCAACTTTTCAATACTATCTTCCAGTTCTTTGATCCTTTCGTCCTGCTCATCTTTAAACTTTTTGATCTTAAGATTTAAGATTCTAAAGTTCGAAGAGCAGTTTCTTTGCTTAGCTGTCACGTTCTCAACCAAAGACTCAAGTCTTTTGTCCGTAGCTTTCATGTTCCTGCTTTCTTTAAGGCGATTTTTAGCTTATCCTTGGATTTCTTTAGAATTCCGTTGGTAACAAGTGTTGAATAGCTCTTGGAAACCCGCTTCTATGTGAGCTAGACTCATGTTTAAGACTTGAACGCTGAGTTCAAGCTTCTCAATCCTCTCTTCAAGGAAAAAATTCAGGTTATCTATTGTAGTATAGATTTTCCGCTCCATATCGCCTTGAATTTCGAGAAGCTGCTCTGTCAAGTGTTGAACCTTGAACTCAAGAGCCTTTAAGGGTGTGTAAGGACTTAAATAATGAGATAAGGATCGTGATACATCTGACCTTAGAGTTCAATATCGTGGAAGATTTCGCAGTTGCTCATGGGGACAAAAACTGTGGAGATTTCAGTTCAGGGATCTCTCTTCATGTTTTAAAGTGCATATCTTCTTTGTTGAGGTCCGTATGAGTTCTCCAGAGGTATAGAGTCAAGATACCAACCTCTTTGAGTGGATTTGTGGCTTGTATTTCGCCTCCAATCACGTTCTCTTTGAGGTTGACCTCTTGGCTCAGCATAGTCTTTCTCAGGCTGATAGGCATGAGGATAGTACTGAGTATCCTCCATGAGTTCAAGTGAACGAGCATTAAGGTAGCTAGATCCTTCAAAATTTTCGTCCATAGTTGTAGAGAGGTTTAGGGTTTCGAATTTTTGTCTTTGGTTTCTTGTATTTTTCCAAAAAAACACAAGAGAATCAATTAAATCTTATATATTAAGTATGAAGTCAGTTTGCACCAGATTAAAAGTTAGAGAGCTTGATTACTATGTTCCCCTTAATGAATTATTTGATTAATAAAAAAAATTATTCATAAATTTATTTATTTTTTCAAACAAAAACAAAAACATTAAATAAAAAGTGAAATTAATAAAGAAAATATTCAAAAAATATTTATCTTAAAAATCATGGTT
>OVAN01005428.1:0-23336 GCA_900406275.1 Anastatica hierochuntica | reverse complement strand
TAGGAATAGCCCGGTTGCCTGGTCGAGAGAAAGGCACCAACTGAGCTGCGGCACTCGCGATACTCCCCGTGCAGCTTATACGCATGTTGACATTCAGCAAACGCGGCCGCAAACTGTCGCGAATGCTCTTCGTCAATCGACGCAATTTCGCGCTTTCCGCTTCTGAATGCCCGAAGAATCCACGACTCGTGGTGTCGCGACCATTCTTCGTCACGGAGGGGAGCTGTTGCAACCTCCACGCTCATGCGGGCATTCTCCTCCGCGAGTTCCTTCTCTCTAAGCTTGGCAGCCCTCACTACCGAAATCCTAGCCTTTAGGGCCTCGTCCATTTTACGAAGTCCCTACAAGGAAAATAGAAAGACCTCGGAGGGGTTAAAACTACACGAACAGATAGATCCGCGTCAAAGGATCAGAAAAACTGACCCCCGTTCCCTGGCGCAACGATTCTTCATAGTGCGTCGATCCTGTAAAACCCCCTTCGGTCGCAGTATTAAAACACGAAGCATCGAAGGCGGGGAAGGCGTCAAAGTTGGACACTCCTCTAAAAGACGGCAATGGGTTTCTGCTCGGGCCGGCTCCATCCCCACCAAAGAAATTAGGGGTCCATTCTCGTTCATCTTCGGCAACGTTCTCCCCGTTGTTCGACTTTCCGACATTCCCAGAGGATCTCCTCCTCTCCACGGATCCGTTACTGGACATTTCGGCAATCCTGAAGGACCTTCTCCTCTCTCCGGATCCGTCACCGGACTTTCCACTGTTCCTTCGGGATTTTCTCTTCTCCCTGGCGGGGGCATCTCACACGCAGGAGAGCCAACGGTGCACCGCTCTGGCTCCTCTGCCACGCGAGTTTGAACTCGAGCTTTATGGTACTTGACAGCGTGACGGACCCGTTGCGGGGAGAAGTAACCCCATTGAAACGGACCGCATCGTAAGAGATTCCTAACTTTACTCAAATCCGAGAAAGAAATATCGGCAACTGCAAAAAAAGAGGGAAACGAGTTATCGACCGGACGCGGGAAAGAAAAATCATAACGGCATAAAATAATACCTAGGGGACTCCAGTCACATTTGAAGTCGGAAACAGACTCGCTCTCTACGGACGAGCTGTCTAAACGAACGAACAAAAACTGATCTTCCCAACCATGGAAGTTGGACGTCTTCGCCATGATTACCCTCATGTTAGGCATCATCTGAAGGGTGTACCACAACGATAATCCCGTATCCGGCACGGTTAGCATACCCAACAGGTAATCTGCGTCCAAAGTCATCCCACGTTTGTAGCCCAAGACTAGGAGCCCAACAAGGTATTGAAGGCCGCCGGGGTGAAGCTAACTAAATGAGATGCCGAGACGCTTTACGAAGTGAACTATGGCCCCCGTTATGGGAAACCATAATCGGCAAAACATTAGGAATGCTTCATAGCACGTGAAGAAGCCATCCGGCGGAGAATCATATCTTTCCCCTTCTTTCGGTATCATGAACTCGACGTCTACCGTGACTTGGTAAAAACTCCGAATCGATTCGAGGAAGTCCCCACGACAATTGCTCGACCCGCGTGCATTCTTCTTATGGCGTGGTCTCTTCAAAACCCACGAATCCGCCAGTGGAGCTTTCTTTTGGCGCGCGGAGTCCCAGAAGCTCTTCATTTCAGCGGTGACGGTTGAATACCGCAAGAAGTCCACCTCCAGCACAGGATCGACTTCCGAAAGCTTCACGCTCTCGGGAGAGAAGATCGACGGTAAGGCATTCTCCAAAACTTGAGCCATTTGAGTAAAAAGAGAGGGAGATGGAAAGGAAAGAAAAGTTTTAAACTTGTGAAGTTTTTCTTCGATTGAGCAAGTGAAGATTGTAGAAGCAAACTTCACCTACTTATAGGAAAAGAGAGTCACTATTCATCCTTGGACTTTTCAGCCATCGTTCTCGTCAAAATTCCTGAACACACTTTCAAGTTCGCAAGAACAAGACTGCGGTTCTCGCAAACTAGGGAGCTAACTGTTGGGGTCATAAACTGTCCCGACGAAATCGATGCCTGAAAAGGACTACGGGAACGATGCTTCCTCTTTTGGACACAAGAATTGCAAAGAAATCCCCAAGCTCCGAGATTCTCATCATTTAGGCTATCTCTTCTCAACCAGGTTTCGAAGCTTCTCATATACTCGATCATGATCAATCTCCACAATAATTCTATCCGTCCGCAAGCAGCTAGAGCATACAAGTTCTAGAGCTAGTATCAATGGCTCTCGGATAACTCTCGCAAGGCCACAAGAAACAACCTTCAGAGCGATACGAAACCACCAAAAGCGTTGGAGAACCGCGTCGCTTCGGAGAAATGTCTAAATGCCGATTGACGCCAAACCTGCGAACGAGTCTTGGAACCGATTGACGACTAAACTAGAGGCCGATCTAGACGTCGATTGGAACCAAGATCGGAGGTCCATCTTGGCGCCAATTGGCGTCAAGACAGAAGCCTTGTCTTGACGCTAATTGGCGCCAACATAAGGCCCTGGTCTTGGCGCCGGTTGGTGCTGAGACTCGAATAACGTTCAACCGTTATCCGTTGACTGGACCACGTCCTTTCCGATCGTCATTTGCTTCGAATCGTCACTTGATCGTCTGTCGTTTCATCTAGATTGGAGTTTACGTCAAACCGTCATGATGATAGTCGTAAGGATTCGTACTTTTCGCGGACTTCGTATCGATCGTGTAAAACGACGACGGTTAACTTAAACACTGGAAGAGTCTACACTATACGATCGGCCTTATCGTTCCACGAAACTATTACCGCTTGATCTTACGAGAAACAGTTTCCCCGTAATAAATCATAAAGATCACTTAGCCGCGAAACGGCCCGAAAGGCCCCAAACCGCGATAACGGTCCACTTACGACTCTGGGCGAGAATTGGCCCATCTACGATGACAGTTTGCCAGGGTTTCGCGAAAATGTTAAGTTTCGAGAAGATAAGGAATGATCTCGAAAAGATATATGCAAATCAGGGAAAAAGGAATATTTCCACGAGAAGATATGCACAAATCAGGAACAAAAAAGGGAACGAGTCAAGCCAACGAAGATCTATTTAAAGGGTGCGAAGGAGAAGGATGAAAGGGACTGAGACAATTTTCGTCACCACAAACACTTAGTAAACTAGGATTATTACTTTGTTTCGTTAGGGAGCAGCGTCTTAACTAGGTTACGAGTCTACGATGTAGTTCTAGGGATCGTTCGCCAACAGTTCTTGCGGCCACGACTTAAACACCAGCTGCATACGCTCAAACACGAATTCAAATAAGATCCCTTGTCCTTTCTTCGTTAACTGTGTCTTTTGATTATTGTTCTTTGTATTCGTGCACGTTTTGATCTACGATTTACTTTCGTGTTTATTTTTTTTCACGTCACGAATCATGTTTACTTAAACTTGTTCTTACGAATCCTGTTATCTTATCATTGTTATATGCATCTAGTTTCGAAACCTGTTTCGTATCAATCTCACTTACTTTATTCATCTTGTTTTATCTTACTTTCATCATACGAATCATGTTAATTTCGATCTCGCAATCTGTATTCGTATCTGCTTTACTCACGCTTTTTGTCTTATTTCGTTTTGCAGCTTAGTTTCGTAACTTTAACCTAATTTCTCGTGTTTATCATCTGATCTCATCACTTTTTGGCCACAGAGAATCCGTGAACCACGTAAACATTGACAGTGAGAATTTCGGTTCCCACAAGCGGGTTGGCGATTTTCATCCTCTCTAACTTAGAAAGTCTTTGTAGAACTTAAACCGACGTGAATTAAGGGTTTTCGTGGAAACGAAAGATGATAAAATCAATATAACAAAGATATTAGCAAATGAGATTTTGGAACATAAACTTTCTCAAACGAAGAAGATGAAAATCGAAAGAGAAAATGTATTGAAAGAATTAGATTGTATTTTTTTTTTGTCAGAGAATTAGATTGTATTTATGTTCAAGTATAAAGAAGCTATACAATGTTGTTTATATACAACTCAGAATAAACCAAAGTATAATGTGTAAACCAATAAATCAATAAACCAGCTAAACCATGATCTCTAATACTCCCTCTCGAGATGAAAGGGAAAAAATGGACTTTCATCTTGGAAGATGAAGAACACTTGAAGCACGATGAGTGAAACATGTATCATAAAAAAGTTCGGTGGTCTCGGTAAAGAACCAAAAGGAATATCAATGACAGTGCCAAAACGATCATAGACTTCCAAACGAGTTATGCTTTGTTACCAAAACTCCCTCTGTTTTGTAGCACATCGTGAGAATTCAGTGCATCTAGCACAAACCAACCAACATGAGGAGAGAAACTGCTCCTTTAACAACTGATGAACAAGATGCTGAAATGCAGTCTTGCGCAGCAACATAAGACGAGTATAAGAACAACTAAAATGCAGAATAAAAGTTGAAAGCAGCCTTATCAAGAGCTGAACCATTGCAGCATGTTTAGAGCAAAATAAGCCCAAAGAACCAGCAATATCCAACATGATGAATCGACCATCCGCAGAGACCAACAACAACTCAAAACAACCAATCAATTACTTGGCAAAGAGACTGAAACTTGAGAAGTTGCAGAAATGAGAAGATAAAAACAAGCCAGGCGTGTCGCACTCTCTTAAGCCACAATACTAACCATCCTTTAGCAATTCCATACTCTACAAGGTTTTGAAGATATGTGAATTGTATCTCCCCCTCACTAAGAGCATTTCTATTTGCCAAACATCTCCATAACATAAGAACAACAACCATATACAATATTAGTGAATTGACAGTCTTGGAGAGCAAATTCAGAAAAACATCCATATATTGCAAGAGAATCAACATCAAGTGGTCTTGGAAGCGAAATAGAGAAGAGCATAAGCTCTAACTTTAAATCTAACTGTGAAAGATCTCTAAACATCTCATCAGTGAAAAGAATCTCTCCTAGTAAATCAGTAAACTCAACATAAGCAGGACATGATAATAAAACCATCGTAGAGTCACTAAGTTGCTGGAGAACATGTGAAACCGAATGTGATGATCGAAACCGACAGAAGAATCGATTATTCAAAAAATGCAAACTGGAACAAGGCTGAACAACCAAAATTCCCAGAAGAAATCGCACACACAGACCTGAATAATCCGCATGATGCTGCAAGATATGCATATGACTAGATCCAGACATTCTGCATAAGTGACATCTCCTGATGCTCCGTAAGATTGATTAATAACAATAGGAGGAGAAAACGCAGAAGAAGTCGAGTGACGCGAATCTATCTCAAAACGATGAGAAAAAGATGAAGAGGGAACAAATCAGTGAAATACGACACGATTTGTAGAACCAGAAGTTCGATGATAGGAAGATGAATCAGACATCTTCTTGTGAGACTCTAGAGATGTGATTACCGGTGATTCCGATGACAAAAACACGAGCGAATCAGAAAGAGGCTGACGATGGCGAAAGAGATGTGAATTAACTGGATCTTGAAAGTCTGAGGATGTGATGGCAAAAGAAACTCTGGAAACAGGAGCCGAGCACACCACAACGAAAAATCGAGGACAAACTCTGGGAACAGGAGTAGAACTCGTCGCTACGGCAGATCTACTGGATATATGCAGAAACTTCTTCACAAAAATATAGGAAATTCAGCAGAGATGAAACAAATGAAATCAATGCTAAATCGAGCTCGATGGACAAGAAACGCAATTGATTTGTTTGATCGATTGGTGGAAAACGGAGAAACAAATTCGAACATAAGAACGAGAATGATCGGAGTTGTAGAAACCAAATCTCAATCGAAGAAAGCGGAAGAACAACATAATATGTTGAGATTTGAATCCCAACGCTCTGATACCATATTAGCAAATAAGATTTTGGAACAGAAACTTTCTCAGACGAAGAAGATTAAGATCGAAAGAGAAAATGTATTGAAAGAATTAGATTGTATTTATGTTCAAGTATAAAGAAGCTATACAATGTTTTTTATATACAATTCAGAATAAACCAAAGTATAATGTGTAAGCCAATAAATCAATAAACCAACTAAACCATGATCTCTAAAAAAAGACCATATAATTCTTGATAACCATACATATGATCAAGTACCACAAAATATTTTATTTATTACCAAACCTTGAACGAGTTTTAAGAACACACCTCAAATTTCATTACAAATACATAAACACTACAATATATGGCGTGTAATGGCCTAGCATAGTGACTATTCTCGATTCTTTCAACAGATTTTTTCATGAAGCATTCATGTCTTTGTGAAGCGAAAATATATCCTATCACCAACCCACAGAACACACCAGGTCCATATGCTATGGCTGCGGCGATCCAGTTGATCGCTTGTTCTTCTAGTTCCGACAGCTCCTCGAGTTGTAGTGTATCATTAGGGACACGAGTAACTCTATATATTTCCTTGAGACCACAGAGTTTGGGGTTTTCCATGAACGAAGAACAATTTTGACTTTGAAATTGTGTGCCTCGTGGTACTGGACCATAAAGATTGTTGTGGGAAAAGTTCATGTAAGACAAAGAAGAGAGCGTACCAAGATCTTGTGGAATATGACCTGATAGCTTATTCCGTGATACGTCTAAGGCCTCGAGATTCGACAAATTTGCAAAGATGGGTAAGATATTGCCTGTGAATGAATTGCCTGACAAGTTGAGAAGACGCAATTTCTTCAACAAGTAAATGGATTCAGGAATATTTCCCCAAAATCTATTGCCTGAAAAATCAATGGCTTTGTAGTCTCTGTGGATCCGCTTAAACTCCATCTCTACTCCTTTATTCACCATTTCCATTGAGTTCATATAGAGTGCAGTAGACTTCAGAACCTCATCCATGTAAGGATCATTATAAAACTCGATTTCGTCATCTTCTCCTGTTAATGTGGTCATCTGACGCCAATTGGAAAAATAGAAAGATGACAAGGTTTCATTGAGGTCGTTATGTGAAACATCGATGACTCTTAGCCTTTCAAACCCAATGGATAAAAGAGGATTATACAATGACCCATAAAATTCATTTGATCTGAGGATGAGTACGTTTAACGATGACAAAGATCCCAACCAAGATGGAAACTTGTCATTGAAATTGTTGCTTTCCACATTTAGAAACTTTAATGATGTGCAACTGATCAATGATTTTGGAAGCCTTCCCACCAATCGGTTGCGACTTACGTCAACCAATAGTAAGGTTGTAGCATTGGAAAAACATATTTGGAAGTGTTCCACTAAAACTATTGTTACGAAGAATTAGCACTTGAAGAAAACTAGTCGAATTCTTAACACATGAAGGAATCGAACTGTTCAAGAGATTATTGGACAACTCTAAGAGTTGTACTGATCTTAGTTTACAGATACAATCGGAAATTGGTCCTTGTAATGAATTCGAGTTAAGCTTTAAATCTCGGATTTTTGAATCACGTAGAGCATCCCACAATTCTTCAAAACTATTGAAAGCATTGTGTGAAAGATTCAATGCCGTTAACCTCCGTAAGCAACCAAGTACTTGGCCTTTTAGGTTGTTGTTGGAAAGATCAAGATGCTCGAGTTTGACTAATGTTGATATACATCTTGGGATTGGTCCAACGAAGTTGTTGTAACCAAGATGTTATACTTTGAGATTGAGAAAGTCACATAGAGATTCGGGAATCGAGCCATCAAACTTGTTATTACCAATGTATAGTCTCTGAAGCATGGAGGATGAAGATGTATTTCCAAACTTTATAGGTCCCTTGAACTTGTTTCCATCCAAATCGACCACTAGTAACGAAGGATTCGCGAACAACGATGTAGGAAAAGGCCCAGAAAAAAAGTTTGCAGCCATACTAAAATATTTCAAGGTATGGAATCTACTCATGTCAGGTGGAAGCGTGGATTCAAAGTAATTATTTTCTACGTTGAATAGGATCAACTTGGATAAATTGGCAAATGAATGAGGGATATTGCCGGTGAGTTTGTTTTGGGCAAGAACCAAGTAACTTAGGTGGATTAGGTTCCCAATTGAAGCCAGAACCTGACCTACTAAATGATTATAAACAAGGTTGAGATTTATGAGACGAGAAAGGTTTGTTATTAAAGAAAGAATTTCTCCATAGAGATTGCATTTATAAAGGGACAGATCTTGAAGATACTCGAGTTTAAAAAGACTACTATTTGGTTTCAAAGAGTTGTTGAGAGAAATGGAATGAAGGTCAAGCGAAATCACCTTGCCAAATCTAGCATCGCACGTGGCACCCTCCCAAGAACAACCGGGTAAGATACCCGACTAATCATGCTCTAAGAAACCATGTGGGTTTCTAGAGATATAAAATATTATTATTATAAGTATTATAATTGTTAAAAAAAAAACAGAACAGAAAGAGGAAGAAAGCTAAAAATGGGTTCTTAGCTTGGACATTTTAGAAACTCCCTCTGTTTTAGCTTGGGCGTTTTAAAAACCCATGAATAATTATGCTCTAAGGCTTCGGTCTCGAAGTAAGAAAAAGATGTCACTAGTTTAGAGATTTTTTTATTATATTAAATATGGATACTCGTGATATACGGGTACATATATAGAAAAATGTAGTTTTAGTATTAAAATTATAAAAATTAATAGCTGAGAAATATTTATTTTTTGTTACAAAATATCATATTTTGTATAAAGATACAATATTATTTAAACTATTATATAAATCCAATATTAATATAGGTCATTAAATAAAAATACAAAAGATGTAATTTACAATCAAATAATTAATAAACATTATTAGATTTTTTTGTTTATTTACAGAATCTTATATTTTATTAAGGAAGTATTTTGCTCAGATTTTTGATCATGGTAAATTATACTTTTATTTTCTATATCACGAAATACAAATATGATATGTGATGTCAATTTCTTACTACATCATTCACCGATTTAAATTCTTAATATTAAAAAATAGTTCTTTTAACATATTTTAACTAAGTATAATACGCCTTTTTTAATATAAATAATATTTGTGTCGTGCGATTTACTTACTTTTTTACTGAGATAAAATCTAAACTAATTTTACTTTGATTTTTTGTTTCCAATGGTCGATTGAAATCCTAGAGGTAGATAGCCATATATATTGCTTTTAGTTCTTAACAATATTCAACAACTTTAAAAAGAGTTTTCTTGAAGCGCTACATGGTCCCTACGGCGCCGACAGACGGGTATGCACTCAAACGAGCAATCCAGCCGTTGGCAACGGCAGTGCAAGCTCTCATCATCCAATCGGAGGATTACATCAATGGAGAATAAAATTCGTTTGCGTAATATGAGCGAGAGTGAAAGGGTTAAAATTAGAACTTTCAAAATTTCAAGAGGGATAGTTGGCCGAAGAGTTTCTTGTTTGGACCTTCACGGTCGAAGAGTTTTTTAGGTTCAATCGTGTACCTTTAGAGTGACTTGTTCTCAAGAGTGTGATGCGTTTCTGAGGCAGAGTCGCGGTTTGGTGGTCACAGCTGAAGGCGTCGCGCACACATTTAGGTAAACCTAAAATCTTGTCGTGGGACAAACTAAAGAAGAAGATGCATAAAACATTCTTACCGCTCAACTATGATCAAGTGATGTTCTATAGCTGCACATGCTGCGGCAAAGAAAGGAGGACTGAATAGAAAAATTTTGCACAAAATTCTTTCCTCTTTTGGTGCGCGTTGATCTACAAGATTCAGACTAGCAAATTGTAGCTCGTTTCGTTGGTGGCTTGCGGGAAAAAAATCCAAGACCATCTTAACTTGTTGAACCTTCTCACTGTTGTTGAAGCTCATCAACATGCCCTCACCTGGGAAGCTGAAACTAAGGACAACCACTCTTGGCGCAAAATTGTGGCATGGTGTGTAACCGTTACATTGTACAATGCTTATGTTTCCTCTCTTCTTCTAGAAACTTCAGAAAATATCACACACTGAGACCAAGAGAAGAAGGTGGTCTACATTGGATCTGCATATATAGTTTTTTTAAAAATTATTCAGCTGCTCTGAAATTTGACTCAATTAAATTTTGACTCGATAAAATTTTGATTTTACCTTAAATATTTATTCATATCGGTTATTAATCTACATCACACTATTTCTATCCTTATAGTTTACAGGTGGGTGAGTATTTGTTTCCGTTCGATTCGAGCTTGGTTTAGATTTGTTTGGGTTTCTGGTGTATAGGTTTAAGTCTCCATCAGGTATTTTTGAAAATTGAGTCGAGTTTCTTAGTCAATGTAAAACTTGAGTATACCCAAAATAGAATCGGGTTTAAACTTTTTCTGGGTTTTCGGGTCAATATTCGAATTTTAGCATGTATTTCGGCTAATTTTTGGGTTTTCCGAATTTTTCCGGATTTTGTATTCGGTTCGAGATTTTCATATTTCAGGTTTGGATTCAGTTATGAGTTTTCGGGATTTTCAAGGTTTTAGGGTACTCAGGTTATCGTGCAACATAGTTTATTTGATAGTTTTTCTTGTCAGTTCATTTTTAGATTTGAATATTTTTGGCCGGGTACGCATATTTTCCCAGTCCTTTTTAACATTTTGCCTTTTTGTACTTCGAAATGAGAGTTTATAAAAATATATTCCATAGTATTAACATATGTCATAACGTAATTCAGTTATGATATATGTCACAATCTAATGAGTTATAATTATTCTACGTATCACGCTTATGTTAAATGTGTTCAGTTTTATATAATAAGATAGAAATTTCTAAACCGATATTTTCCATATCTTTTCAGAAAGATATAAATAATTATAAAGTTTACCTCATCTAATAATAAAGCTTCATTCCTCTTTATTAGACCTCAACTAAGTTTATATGATAAGCTTGAATCTTGGAGAACATATTCTTCTTCATCCTTGGCTATGATCACCACATGGTGATGTGTTCATATTTTCATGCACATTTAGTGTCGGTTAGTTTTTGTTTTCATTATTTAGTAATCGAGTATAAAATTAAAGTTTGTTGCATTTGCATGCATTTATGTTGTATTTTGTAGAGAATGAATCTTGAAAAAGCAAAGAGAAGTTTGGTATTTTATTCTTGGTGGAAATTAAGTGAAGAACAATAATGAATCACATAAAAAGAAGAAGAACATTTATACTACTAAGCTTGTAACCTAATTAAACCACAATATCATTAGGGCTTCACCTCTTCTTCCTCATTTCCCTATAAATACCAGATGTAACCTCCAAAGAACATTTATGCTATCTAAGTTTTTTTAAAATAAATTCTAGATTGGTTTTAGATTAAAAACAAATTTATAAACAATTTTTTGGATCTCTTTAATTATTAATGTATTTCATGTCTCTTTAGTTATTGTTCTTCATTTGTTCTTCATAGATTTTAATTTTTTATTTTTCACAAAGTTCATTCATTTCTTGCAAAGTTTGGATTTTATTGTGTCTAGTTAAATTTTTTTTGGATTAAATCCTTAAATCTCATCTCATCTCACATTCTTCTCACTTTAAGCATATATTTTCAAGAAGAAAGTGACACTTCTTTGATTTTCATGTCTCTTTGTGGGTAGAACACGTTGGATCTAGGAATTGTAGATTAGGGAATGATTACGCGGTTAACTAATAATGTTACATTGGGGATAGATGCCTAGGTGGTTAGGAAGTCATGGATTTTATTTAGAGATTTAATCTGGTACAGTGATAGATGCCTAGGTGGTTAGGAGGTCATGGCTTTCAATATTCTCCCTCTCTCCAGCGATTTTGCATAATGTCTTCCATTAAGACGCTGTTAGACCCTTAAACACTTTAGCCTCACCATATCAGAAAGCCATTCCCGATTCCTAGCCCTGATTTTTTGATGGACATTACGTGATTTAGAGTTCACGCCTGATTTAAATGAATGTAGAGGATCAATCACTTGATTTCGAGTCTTGCAAGATCAATGTTTAAAGTATGGATGAGCTTGAGAGGCTTTGTAGGGGACCCAGGGAGAATGTTATAGTGTCTTTACTTTATTTGGTTAGCGAATTTAAGTGCAGAGTAAGGTCTCTGAAATTGTGTGAGTCCTTGATTTCAAATTTCTTATCCTTTGGCTTAATCTTCGTTTCTTTTACTTGAGGACAAGCAAAGATTCAAATCTGGGGGATTTGATGTGTTGTGATTTTGCAGGTTTTTATTTGTGTTTTTAGTCGATAAAAGTTATGTTTTAAAAAATTAATTTGTGTCATTTGGATTTTTGTTCTTCTTTGTGTTTTTACAGGTTATAGGTTAGAAATGGATAAAAGAACGTGATATGACGCATTTACAAGGTTAAAGATAATTATGGCCAAATGCCGCCAAGAAGTTGGATCACGAAGTGAAGCCTCTGGACAAAGTGACCTAGATCGACCAATCCACACTACATGGATCGATCGATCCAAGGAATATCGCGAAAGTTTGATTTTAAAATCAGTTTCTAAACCGGGAAAAACTGGAGATTGAACCGCGATACTTGTAAACAAAACCTAGACTCGTGATTAACATAGGATTAGGTTGTTTTTCTGAGTTTTTGAGCAAGAGGGAACCTTTGTAAGCTGAGAGAGAAGTTTCATCATTTGTACTTTGGTTTTCGGAGAAGAATTCTTATCTCTACTCTTTTATTTATCATTCAATACATTATGTCTTCATACAATTCATCTTGTGTTGATTCGATGGATATGTGTGAGTAGTTTTCTAGTTGGGTTTAGGGTTTCTCATAGAGGATTTCATGAATCTATGATTGTTAGGTTGTTAGATTTGAGAATTATCAATTGATCTTCGTTTATCTTTGTGCTTAATGCTTGAATTGGCTTGATCACCTAGTACATGAACTTAGATTGTTTAACGCATCGAAAGTGTTTGATTAAATGCCTAAAAGAAAGGAAAATGAGCGAATTGTCTTAGACCAATGGAAGTTGATGTGTATGCAATTTGTGAAAAAATCAATCATGTTTAGAGTGCATGTTTAGGATTCAAAACCCAATGAAAGTTAGTGTCTATGATCCTTAAACATAGGTAGTTAGCGCTACGGAAGTAGGTTGACTATAATTTTGTGAATTGAGTTCAAGATGGTTCTTAAAAGTTTCCCTAACAATACACTTGCAATTCTGATGAAATGATTTCCCTATAAACACCGAATATCCAGCGTTTTTCTCTAATTGATATACAAAATTTGCGTTCCTTTGTGTCTTGATTGCTTGATTTCAAATTTCTGCATCACTCTACAACTCTTCTTTTTCACTTTAGTCCGCCTTTGATCTGATAGTTTTTCGTGCAACCTTTGGTCTCTGTGGATTCGATCCCAAACCACTACAACATGCTTAATCGTACGCTTGCAGTGATTTCTCGGGAGAAAACCTGAGCAATCAAGTTTTCTGGGGCCGTTGCCGGAGACCAATAGGTCGTCTTAGAACTTAGGATCATTGCATGCCTAAGACATTTACTTTACTTTGTTTAATCTCTTCTTTTTCTTCTTTGTGTTTGTGCTTTCAGGTCCATGAACTGTCCTCACACTAGAAGCCAAGGAAAAGCGAATCCTCTTGACTTTGAGCAAGAACTTGGATGTCTAGAGAGGCAAAAGAAGAATGAGAAGTTACTTGAGATTATTCTAGAGTTTGAGTTCGAAGACACTATGATCTGAAACAATCCTCTCTTTCCTGGAGCTCTTCTTGGAATCGACCCACCTGCTGGAGGTGGCAATAGTGCTGGTATTCCACAGAAAGACCAACAAAATGTTGCAGATGCAGGGTAACACGGCGTGAATCAACCTCAACAGAGGGTGAATTTTGCGCAATATGACACTCCTGAGGCTTTTTATGCGAATCGGGCTGGAATTCGTCCGCCGCCTATTGAAAGGAGAGACTTTGAGATCAAGGCTAATCTCATCAATTTGGTGCAACAAAATCAATTTCATGGGTTGCCATTTGAGAACTCAATGCACCACTTGGATAAGTTTGAACCAATACGCAATACTATTCATCATAATGGAGTACCCACTCAAACTCTGAAGTGCAGGTTATTCATCTTCTCGCTGAACGACAAAGCTATGAGATGGTATAATGGTTTGGAACCGAACTCTTTGACTACATGGGATGAAATTAAAGCAGCTTTCTTTGGAAATTTCTTCACGAAGTCTCAATCTATGTCTCTCAGAAAAAAGATCGCTCGCTTTCAACAATTGGTTACAAAATGTTTCCATGCAGCCTGAGATTGATTTAAGGAGTACACGAATGATTTTCCACACTATGGTATCACATATATGAATCTCCTTAAAATTTTCTACAATGGGAATGAGGAGAAGTATTATAATGCCATGAACACTGCCAGCAATGGCGATTTTCTGACAAAGACTGTGGAAGAAGCCTAGATATTGGTGAACAATATGGCGAATAGCTAAGCAAATCACAGGTCTAATTTTCATCGAGGTAAAGGAAGTGTAGCAGTAGATGCAAAGAGGACCGATGATCTATAGTCAAATCTTGATGACTTGATGAGAAGAGATCATAAAGGGGTACACTACGTGGGAGAACAGAACGATGGATATATGTTCCAAGAGCAAAAGCTTGGAAAGATGTACCAAGAGTTTATGGCTGAAGAGCTAAATGATGATCAAACAGACGTAAATTACATTGGAAACCAAGGGAACTATGGAAATAGAGGTTTGAATCAGCAGAACCAGTTTCAAAACAAGCCTTTTGGTCATAATTCAAGTGTCTTCAATCCGAGATATCAGAAGAAGAATCAGAATCAAAAAATTGGTTTTGCGAACAATGGGTATCAACAAAAACATGGTTCAGGAGGTTTCAAGAACAACTACTAGTCAGGTTATCCGAATCTGAACGAGGGACAATCTTCTAAATCTTACCAAGATAGTGATCTGAAGAAAATGTTACAGCAAGTGATGGAGAATCAAACCAAGTCCGTTGTGGACATAAATCAGAAAGTGGAAAACATGTACAATGATCTCAATGGGAAGTTCAAAACATTTATTACTCATACGAAGTTTCTAGAAACACAGGTTGCTCAGAATTCTATGAGCAATAGAGCCTCACAGGGCGTCATTCCAGGCAAACCGGAAAAGAACCCCTAATAGATTTCATGAGTCTATGATTGCTAGGTTCTTAGATTGTGGAATTATCAATTGATCTTCGTTTATCTTTATGCTTAATGCTTGAATTGACTTGATCACCTAGTTCATGAACTTAGGTTGTTTAACACACCAATAATGTTTGATTAAATGCCTGAAAGAAAGATAAATAAGCGAATTGCCTTAGACCAATGGAAGTTGATGTGTAAGCTATTTGTGAGCAAATCAATCCTGTTTAGAGTGCATGTTTAGGATTCAAAACTCAATGGAAGTTAGTTTCTATGATCCTTAAATATAAGTAGTTAGCGCTACGTAAGTAGATTGACTATAATTTTGTGAATTGAGTTCAAGATGGTTCTTAAAAGTTTCCCTCACAACTAACTTGCAATTATGATGAAATGATTTCCATGAGAACACCCAATATCCAACGTTTTTCTCTTATTGATTTACAACCTTTGCGCTTCTTTGTTTCTTGATTGCTTGATTTCGAATTTCTACATCACTTTACAACTCTTCTTTTTCGCTTTAGCCCGCCTTTGATCTGGTAGTTTTTTGTGCAACCTTTGGTCTCTGTGGATTCGATCCCAAACCACTACAACGTGCTTAACTGTACGCTTGCAATGATTTCTCGGGGTTAAAACCTGAGCTATCAAGTTTTATAGGGCCGTTGTCGGGGTCCAATAGGTTGTCTTAGAACTTAGGATCATTGCGTACCTAAGACGTTTACTTATTTTGTTTAATCTCTTCTTTTCCTTCTTTGTTTTTGTGCTTTCAGGTGCATGAACAGACCTCACACTAGAAGTCAAGGAAAAGCGAATCTTCTTGACTTTGAGCAAGAACTTGGACGTCTAAAGAGGAAAAATAAGAAGGAGAAATTACTTGAGAGTATTATGGAGTCTGACTTCGAAGACACTATGATGCGAAAAAATCCTCTCTTCCCTGAAGCTCTTCCAGGCATCGACCAACCTGCTGAAGGTGGCAATAACGCCGGTATTCCACAGAATGACCAGCAAAATGTTGCAGCTGTGGGTAACACGAAGTGAATCAACCTCAACAGAGGGTGATTTTAGCGCAATATGACACTCCTGAGGCTTTTTAAGCGAATCGGGCTGGAATTCGTCCGTCTCCTATTGAAAGGAAAGACTTTGAGATCAAGACTGATCTCATTAATTTTGTGCAACAGATCAATTTCATGGATTGTCATTCGAGAACCCAATGCACCACTTGGATAAGTTTGAAGCAATATACAATACTATTCATCTTAATGGGTTACCTACTGAAACTCTGAAGTGCAGGTTATTCATCTTCTTGCTGAACGACAAAGCTATGAGATGGTAAAACGGTTTGGAATCGAACTCTTTGACTACCTGGGAAGAAATTAAAGTCGCTTTCTTGGGAATTTTCTTCACAAAGTATCGATATATGTCTCTCACAAATAAGATCGCTGGCTTTCAACAATAGTGTACAGAAAGTTTCCATGCATCCTGGGATAGATTCAAGGAGTACACGAATGATTTTCCACACCATGGTATCACAGATTGGAATCTCCTTAACATTTTCTACAATGAGATTGAGGAGAAGTATCAGAATGCCATGGATACTGCCATCAATGGTGATTTTATGAAAAAGACTGTAGAAGAAGCCTACATGTTGGTGAACAATATGGCGAATAACCAAGCAAATCGTAGGTCTGATTTTGATCGAGGTAAAGGAAGTGTAGCAGCAGATGCAAAGAGGACTGATGATATACAGTCAAAGCTTGATGAGCTGATGAGAAGAGATCATAAAGGGGTACACTATGTGGTGAACAGAATGATAGATCTATGTCCCAAGAGCAGAATCTTGGAAAGATGTACTAAGAGTTTATTGCTGAAGAGCTAAATGTTGATCAAGCAGAAGTGAATTACATTGGAAACCAAGAGAACTATGGAAACAGAGGTTTGAATCAGTAGAACCAGTTTCAGAACAAGCCTTTTGGTCTTAATTCAAGTGTCTTCAATCCGGGATATCAGAACAAGAATCAGAATCAAAACAACGGTTTTGCGAACAATGGGTATCAACAGAAACAAAAGTATGGGTCAGGAGGTTTCAAGAACAACTACCAGTCAGGTTATCTGAATCAGAACCAGGGATAATCTTCTAAATCTTACCAAGATAGTGATCTGAAGAAGATGCTACAGCAAATGCTGGAGAATCAGACCAAGTCCGTTGTGGACATAAATCAGGAAGTGGACAACATGTTCAATGAAGTTCGAAACGTTTAGTACTCATATGAAGTTGTTGGAAACACTGGTTGCTCAGAATTCTGTGAGCAATAGAGCCTCGTCGGGCGTCATTCCAGGCAAACCGGAAAAAAAATCCCAAATAGCACTGCAATGCGATTACATTGAGAAGTGAAAAAATTATTGATAGTGGCAGAGAGGAAAGGATAGATCGATCCAGGGAACCAGTCGACCGATCCAGTGCAATTGCATCTGATGCGATTCCTGGCAGAGTCGAAAGGATCGATCGATCAAATCCACTAGGATCGATCGATCCAAGTCATGACGCAGAGACAAACATTCCAAACGTCGATAAAACTCACGCATATGCTAAGAATGATTATGTGCCACCACCACCTTATGTTCCTAAGGTTCCTTATCCTTCCAGACCGTGACAGAGAGTCAAAGAGCGTGAGTATAAAAAGCTGAAGAATATGGTTGGTGAGTTAGACGTTAGACTGCTTTTTGTCGAGGCAGTTAAGATGGTACCTTCTCTAAAAAGGTACATGAAGGAGATTCTTTCTAATAAGATAACATTGGAGCAGAGAGTTTCTATGCTTACTGCGGAATGTAGTGCGGTTCTTCAGAACAATGCACTAAGAAATGAGAGGATCCTAGACCTTTCGTATTGTCGTGCAAGATTGGATCTCTGGCATTTGAAAGATGTCTTGGTGATTTGGGATCATGAATTAGTGTGATGCCTTTATCTGCGTCCCTGAGGCTGAACATGGTCAACTACAAGCCTACCAGGATGTCTCTAGTGCTAGCTAACATATCCATTGAACGACCAGTGAGAACTCTTTACAACATTCTCGTCGAAGTTGGAGAAGGCTACATTTACACAAATTTCTTAGTCTTGGAGCTTGAAGAAGAGCCAAGGATCCTATTATTATAGGAAGACCATTCTTATCCACTGCTAGAGCCATGATTGATATGCAAAACGGTTAGATTGATCTCAATCCCGGGAAGTTAACAATGAGGTTCAATAGTGAGAAATCTATGAAGAAGCCTACTATTGATGGACACACTTTCTGGATAGACACGCTTACTAACGTGATTGAGGAGTCCGCTAAGAAGTTATACACAAAGGACCCATACAAGTTGCTTTGACTCAGATTGAGAGCGAATATGGGTTCCTGAATAAAGACTTTTCTGAGGTTGTCGTGTTGCTGGACTTGACACCTACTATTGAGAAGCAAGTCGCATACATCAAGCTCGAGGAGCCATCACATTTGACATCTACTGCTATTGTGGTGAGTTTGAAGTCTGATTGGAGTGAGCTGAAAGCACTGAAACTCGACCTCAAGCCATTACCTGCAGGATTGAGGTATATTTTCTTAGGCCCCAATTCTACATACCCTCTGGTTGTTAATGCTAACTTAAATAATGTTGAGTCTGCCTTGATTCTTTCAAAGTTAAGGAAGTATAGAAAAACATTGGGGTATTCTTTTGATAATATCACAAGTATTTCTCCAGATTTCTGTATGCATAGGATCCACTTGGAGGATGAAACCAAGACTTCCATCAAACATCGGAGGAGACTCAATCCAAAGCTGATGGAAGTGGTCAAGAAGAAGGTTCTAAAGCTTTTGGGGTGCATGTGTGATTTACCCCATCTCGGACAACACCTGGGTGAGTCCAGCTCACGTAGTTCCAAAGAAAGATGGGATCATTGTCATCACAAACGAGAAGAATGGGCTCATCCCCTCCAGGAAAATCACTAGCCACAGAATGTGCATTGACTACAGGAAGTTGAACTCGACCACGAGAAAGGATCATTTTCCACTTCCTTTCAGATTCCCATTCATCTGACTGACCAAGAAAAGACTACATTCACGTGTTCTTACGGAACATATGCTTACCAGAAAATGCCATTCGGACTATGCAATGCACCAGTAACCTTCCAGCGATGCATGATTTCCATTTTCTTTGATTTGATCGAGGATATCATGGAGGTTTTTATGGAGATTTCTCTGTTTATGTCTCATCGTTTTCTAACTGTCTATCTAACCATTACAGGGTCTTAAAACGATGTGAAGAGAATCACCTGATTTTAAAATAGAAAAAGTGTCACTTCTTGGTGCAAGATGGGATTGTTCTCAATCACAAGATTTCTGAGAGAGGAATCGAAGTAGACAAAGCCAAAATCAAAGTGATGACAAGTCTACAGCCTCCTACTTCAGTCAAGGATATTCGAAGCTTCCTAGGACATGCATGCTTTTACAGAAGATTCATCAAGAATTTCTCGAAGATTGCTAGGCCTTTGTTTTAACACTGATTGTTTGTTAGCCTTTTAAGAGATTAAGGAGGCTCTAGTTAGCGTTCCAATTATGCAGCCACCAGACTGGGATTTGCCTTTCGAGGTAATGTGTGACGTCAGTGACTATGCAGTGAGAGCAATTATGGGTCAGATAAAGGATAAGAAGCTCTATGTGAGTTACTACGCTAGCAGAATACTTGATGACACTTAGATCAATTATGCTACTATGGAGAAAGAGCTTTTGGCTGTGGTTTATGCATTCGAGAAGTTCAGACAATATCTGGTGGCATTCAAAGTCATTGTTCACACCGATCATGCGGCTTTGAGGTATCTTATGTCTAAAAAGGATGCTAAAAAAAATTGTTGAGATGGATTTTGTTGCTGCATGAGTTTGATATGGAGATTCGAGACAAACGTGGCGTAGAATGGTGTTACAGACCACCTATCTCGTTTGTGAAAGGAAGCTGAGACTCCACATGATGACAATCTCCCTGAAGAAAATGTTTATATGGTTACCTTGCTGGAGGATGAATACATGGATGGAGCTTATTCTTTTGTCGTTAGACAAATTCATGATGAGATTCCTTGGCTTTCAGATTTTTCAAATTCTCTGAGTGCAGAAGTAGAACCACCGAATTTCGTAGGCTATGCGAAAAAGAAGTTCCTTAGAGACGTCAAACATTACTTTTGGGACGATCCTTTTCTCTACAAGAGATGCTTTGATGGAATTTTTCACAGGTGCATTCCAAAGACAGAAGTCTAGGGTATTCTCTATCATTGCCATGGTTCAGAGTATGTTGGCCATTTCGCTACCTTCAAGACTGTTTCGAAGGTACTACAAGCATGCTTCTAGTGGCCTATGATAGCTCAGGTTTTCACCCGAGAAAAAATTGCAAGCGTAAAGATGTGTACATTGTAGTGGTTCTGGATCGAATCCACATAGACCAAAGGTAGCACGAAAAACTTCAGATCAAACATGGGCTAAAGCGAAAAGGAAATTTTGTAGAAAGATGCAGTAAATCGAAATCAAGCAAGAAAGAAGCAAAGAAACGCAAGAGTTGTAAATCAATTGGGGGGAAACGCTGGGCATTGGGTGTTCTCAGGGAAATCATTTCATCTATATTTTAAGTTTATTGTCGGGGAAACTTTTAAGTGCCATCTTGAACTCAATTCACAATTTTATAGTTAACCTGCATTCGTAGCGCCAACTACCTATGTTTAAGGATCGTAGACTCTAACTTTCGTTGAGTTTTGAATCTTAAACATGCATTCTAGACAGGATTGATTTGGTCACAAATTGCTTACACATCAATTTCCGTTGATCTAAGATAATTTGCTCACTAATCTTCCATTCAGGAATTTCACCAAACACTTTTGGTGCGCGAAATATTCTAGGTTCATAAATTAGGTGATCAAGCTAATTCAATCATTAAACACAAAGACAAGTGAAGATCAATTGATAATTCCCCGATCTAACAACCTAACAATCAAAAATTCATGAAACCCCCTACGAGAAACCCTAAACCCAATTAAAAAACTACTCAGTCATAATCAATGAACAATCACAATAGAAATAAAGAGAGAACATTATGAAATTGCGATTAAAAGAGTAAAAGGGTTAAGAAATTTTTCTCCAAAATGAAGTAAAGGTTCGGATTCTTCTCTTAGGTTACAAAGCTCTCTCTCTCTCTCTATCTTGTCAAAGTCTCAAAAACAACATAATGAAAAGTCTAACATGAGTTTATGTTTAGTCATGTAACTTGGTTCTCAAAAAATCGGTGTGGTTCCATAAACTTGGTATATGAATCGTGACAAGGATCGATCGATCCCTCTAATCCTGCCAAGATGTTTCATCTCTTCAAAGACGCTTCCTTCAAATGCTCGAAATCCGTTCAAAATATGATCTTTCCGTCCAATCAAGCTCATTACCTGTAAAAACATACAAAAATACCATATATCTCGACTAGAAACCGCAATAAAAACCTATAAAATGCTAATACATCAATTCCCCCAAACTGGAATATTTGCTTGTCCTCAAGTAAAGGAAACGGAGATTAAGTCTACGGGAAAAGAAGTTTGAAAACAAAATGGACCTTATGCTATCAGTGGACCTTAATCTGCACTACTTTTTGTAACCACATAGACTCAGGACAATAGAACATTCTCCCAAAGAATCTGTGCATGACCTCCCAAGCCCATCCGTATTCGAAACTTTGAACCTATAAGCTCAACATTCATGCTAATAACTCTCTACATTCATTCAAAATAAGCGTGAAAATTTTTCACCAAAGAACTCGTAATCAGGAATTCAGGCTACGTAATCAAAGGCTTTTAGTGGTGAGGCTTAAAGTGTTTCAGTGTGTTAATTCTGCGCGAGAATGCAAAACATTATGCAAAATCACAGGAGAGAAAGAGTATATTGATATCCATGTCCCCTAACTACCCAAGTACAAACCACCAAGAAAAAGTAAACCAAATACATGCAATCTTCAGGGTGCATTTAAATACTAATTTCTAAACCGGCGAAAAAAGTAAATATTAATTTCTAAACTAGATATAAAGAAAAAGAAATGAATTATCATTTTTTTAACGGAAATCTGGTAGAAATTAGCAATACACTGACATTTTTAATCTTAGAACACCCATACAACATGAAGAAATGCAACATATCCATCTAAACCTCTGAAACGCCCAATACCGAGAAATAAGACATTGAGGACCGTATCTAAACCACCTAAATTGTCCAATCCTACCAAAGTAAGTAGAAGGATCATGTCTACCCTATTCTCTCCATTGTTTTTTTTCACATGTGTGCATATAAGATCAAAGAGAAATGCATGGAGATTCAATGAGATAGGGTGAAGGTGTGGTGCCATACTAAAATTGAGTCTGGTCACTAGGGGTTACTGAAAAGAGTGGTAGAAAAACGAGGATGTAATCCTGAAAGATGGGTGTGATTTCCTGATTTCAAGTTCCTGGATCAAAGCAATTATGTTCATTGTAAGCCAGATAAATAGAGTTAAAAACATTTCAGACAAAAGCCAGAGTTCTAGAGATTTCTGGTGGGGATTTTGGTCATGAGGTATTCTAGTTTGCCTGCGCTAAAAGCTCAAGTGAAATGGTCAATGAGAATAAAAATAAAGTGCAATGCGTAGAGATAATAGTCTAAAATCATCATAAAGCACAAATAAGCCATAAGGACTGACACAATAAAACAAAAAATGACTCAAACAACACACCAAAAGAAAATGAAAAAGCAAAAGTAACCTCCCTCAGCCTTATCTCACACTGTCTCGGTGTGAAACAAATCCAAGGAAGCAAATAAAAAAAATCCAAATAAAAAGAAAAATAAAATCAAAAGAAAAGAAAAAGCAAAAAAAAGTCTACTGAGCCGCTCGGGAAGTGCTAGGCCTACCTCCTGGTCTAGCTCTGGGATGCCTGCCTGCATCTTCGGAGGCGTAGTGTACTCTCCTACTGGAGCGCTCCTCGCTCCGTCTAGCCTCCGCTCGCGCGAGTGCCTCGTGTGTCTCCTCCTCGTCAGACTCCTAACTCTCCGTCTCCTCATCATCATCATTTGCAACAACTGCAAAAACTGGTGGCGCTCTGCGCCTGATAGAATCCTCTCGAAGCAAACCTGCGAGGAGAATAAGAAAGTAGTCTCCTATCCTGGAGAGTCCCCTGGCGAAACGCAACATGAGAGAACTGATGAGGGCTAGATTTCGCTAGTGATTAACTTCAAGTTTTAAATTTATA
>OVAN01005427.1:0-23524 GCA_900406275.1 Anastatica hierochuntica | reverse complement strand
AAGGTTGAATTCGTGGAGGCAAGGTGGGATGAACCCCGTTTGAGCTAGCTTGATGGATGATTGCTAAAAGTAGGCTTTGATCTCTTAATTGTATGAACAAGAACTTACAAATGAATCGAGACTGTTTTCAAGTATCTTTTTATCTTAGTGTATTGTTAAAGAGCTAATCGAAAAAATATCTCCCCAAAAAAAAGAGAGTCTTCATCTCTCATCGCCTCCTCCTTTTTATAGTCCCTCCCCTCAGCCTAGGTTAAGCTTCGATTGGCTAGGTTTCCTCCTCGATCTCGCCACAACTTCCAACCTCTTTGACCAACGAAACGACGTCACTTGATTTCTCCTTCTGCTAATGGGCCTGACTTATTATCGGCCCATCTCCTTTCTCTTTTCTTTTTTGGTTTTGGCTTCTACCGGACCTTTGTTCGGTCTAGGCCCAACAGTAAGGAACACAACTTAAAGACCCCAAGATGTAATCTATATCTTATTGGAAATATATCAAGATGATAAGTCCACAACCGAAAAGCATTCCTCTAAATAACTCTTTTAAATCAAATGAACTAGCCCAATGTTTGGATGAGTCTTTCTTCCTAATATCCTCTCATTTGTTCGTAGAGTTCAACGTTTGGTGCTATGCTCCTTCAATGAGTCATTGAAAATCCATCTTACTTTAACGAAACAAAAAAGACTTACTATATATAATATTAAAGATCAAATAAAAGTAAAATTTATTTCGATCAAAGTAGATAAAAACTTAAAAAAATCTATTGATATTAAATTTTATAAAATAAAATGGTTTTATCACTTGATGTACCCGTATCGTTTTACATTTAAAGTTTAAAACAGCTTGATGTTCACATCAATAAACGTGGTCAACAAAAAAAAAATGACACTCTATCCTCAATTTTCAAAATCACACATTTTACTTTTTCTATAAATCATTATTTAACCAAAACTGCAATTATAAACCATTTAATTAAAATCAGAAACGCAAAAATACACAAAAAAGCCCATAATACCTTATGTATTCACCAAAATTGAAAAAATTCAACGCCGTATAGAAAGAATTTCTTTCTTATTGCTTACGGAACTCAAGCCCTTAACTTATATACAATATCGACAACCCTAAATTAGGTCACATAATGTAGTGTTAAATGACTCTTATGTACATAACCCAAATTAACATATATACATATCCTAATATCCCCTTCAAGTTGGAGCGTGCAGATCACAAACGCCCAACTTGACAATATACTCATCAAACTCACTCTTCCCAAGTGCCTTCGTAAAATTGTTTGCAAGTTGTCTGTTGGTAGGAACATAACGAGTAACAATCGTATCCCGGACAATCTCATCACGAATAAAATGACAATCTCGCTCTATGTGCTTCGTCTTCTCATGAAACACCGGATTCACTACGATATGTAGAGCCGCCTTCTTATCATAATAGAGAGGTATTGGTGTCGTAATATTCACTCCAAAATATGATAATATGGACTTCAACCAGATAAGCTCCTTAAGTGTAAAATACATTGACCTATACTCTGCCTCAACGGAAGAGCAGGAGACACAAGGCTGTTTCTTTGTCTTCCACGATATTGGAGAACATCGCAACTAAATAAACCAAACAGTAAGAGACCGTCTAGATATGGAACAACCAGCCCAATCAGAATCACATTAGGCGACCAAGGAGAGCTCCGTCTGTGCCTTAAGTAGTATCCCCAGTCCTGGATTGCCCTTCAAATACCGAACCACTATCGTAGCTGCATCCCAATGAGATTGTTTTGGTTTCTACATAAACTGTGATAAAATATGAACAGAGTACGATAAGTCCGTTAGTTTAACTACAAGATAAATGACTCGACCCACTAGACGTCTATACCCGGCAGGATCCGCATAGTCCTCGCCATCATCAAGTGAAAGTCTGTGATTATGTTCAATAGGAAACGCTGACGGTTTTGCACCAAGAAGACCCATCTCAGAGATAATATCCAAAGCATATTTGCGCTGACGAAGATAAATACCGGAAGGACCGCGAGCCAATTCAATACCGAGAAAATACTTTGAAATACCCAGATCCTTCATATGAAAATAGCGTCCCAAATATGCTTTAATAATCTGCAACGAGCTTCCAGAAATAATCAGGTCATCAACATAAACCAGAACATGAAAATGATCATCACCCTTCTTCATAGAAAACAGCGAGAAATCCGACCGATTGAACAAAATCATAGTTACGTAAAGCAGTGTTCAATTTCGCAAACAACCATCTAGGTGGTTGTTTGAGACCATGTAGAGATTTATGAAGTCGACATACCTTGGTAGGATCAAAGGTACGAAAACCAGAAGCTGAGCGCATATACACCTCCTCCTCCAAATCTCCATGCAGAAATGCATTATGTACATCCATCTGATGTACTTCCCAATCCCTCGAAGCCGCAACTTGGAGAAAAGATCTCATAGTACCCATCTTTGCAATTGGCGCAAAGGTCTCATCAAAATCACTTCCCTCAACCTGACTATTCCCACAAGCAACCAATCAAGCTTTATATGTTTCTAGAGTATAATCCGATCTAAGTTTTACCATGAAAATCCACTTGCAAGCAATTGCACGTTTTCCTTTAGGTATGGTTTCAATATCCCACGTGTGTTCCAAAGCATCCACTTCATGATGAACCTCATCTCGCCACATCTCATGCTCAACGGCATCAACATAAGACTTTGGCACAACATACGTTGTTAGAGCCGAAAGAAAATTTGTATATAAGCTTGAGAATTTCTCAAAATTCACGTGATATGAAATAGGATACGGTGATGTATTCTGTCTCTGGTGTATCAACAATTTCTTGTAAAATATAATCATTTAACCTCGTAGGAAGATGACGCATACGACGGCCACGACCAAGTTCCAACGCCGGAGCTTCGGGTTCAACAGGTAGCTCCTGCGATTTACTAGCATCAGATGTGTGTCTCGACAACTCATCAAAGGATGGATCAACAAAAGAATCATCATGAGCCGATACAGGTTCTCTCACAGAAGATGACTCAGCTTCCTCATGCGGAGAAGCTTGCGTGTTTGGCAAGGTATTAGTATCAAGTAACTCCTTCTGCGGCGACTCACTTGCCTTCGTATCAACACAAGCAGGCCTCTCATCCTGACCCGAAACATCACTTAGTGGAGTCGCATGTTCATCAAACACATCACACTTTTCATTCGGCTATGTTTAAGAAGACTGTATTAATGACGGAGAAGATAAAACTTCTAGAGTCGTACCCGTGACTAAGGAAGAAGCAAAAGAAAATTTAGATTCAAAAAAGACCTCATCGCGTGAAGAAAAAATCTTCCCAGTATCAAGATTATAAACTCTCCACCCCTTCTTTCCGTACGGATATCCAAGAAATACACATCTTATACTTCGAGCCATAAACTTATCGCCTTTATGATTTTGGTTATGTGCATAACACAAACATCAAAAATCTCGGAGATGATGCAAAGATGGAGGTCGTTTATATAAACGTTCAAAATGTGTAATATCATCAAGTACAGAAGTTGGCATTCGATTAATCAAGTATGTCGTTGTAAGAATACACTCTCCCCAAAATTCAATTGGCAAAGAAGACTGAAACTGCAGAGCTCGCGCAACATTCAAAATATGTCGATGCTTTCTTTCTACTCGACCATTATGTTCAGAAGTAGCCACATTTGAGGTCTCATGAAAAATCCCTATCTCTCGGAAATACGAAGTTAAACATAAAAACTATGTTCTATTATCACTATGAATGATCTTAACGAGTGTATCAAATTGCCTTTTGATAAATGCAATAAAATCTCTAAGTGTTCGACCAACATCTTGTTTAGAATGAAGAAAATACAACCAAACACTACATGAAAAATCATCATCGAGTGTCAGAAAATATTGCGCTCCACAATGAGATGGAGTACGGTAAGGACCCCAAAAATCAAAATAAACTAATTCAAATAACTATGTGGTTCTATTGGAACATTTTGGAAAACAACTACATGTTTGTTTAGCCCAAACACAAGTTTCACAAGTCTTATTCTGCAACTTAGAAGTAGAAACACCAGAAAAAGACAACAAATCCAAAACACCATGCGAGGGATGTCCTAAGCGATGATGCCACATGACCAAAGATACTGAATTTTTCTGACATATCGCACCTGCAAACTCCAATCCTTGAAAAAAATAAAGCCCTCGGACTTGTTCAGCCACTCCAATCAGCATCCTGGTAATGCGGTCCTGAACAATGGAAAGTTTATCAGTTATCTAAAACACACATGCACTATCTCGATTCAGCTGATACACAGAAACCAGATGACAATCTAAACTATCAACAAAGAGGACATTCCGTAGAGTAAGTGTTGGACTCAAAACAACCGTTCCGTGTTGTTTAGCCAATGTCAATCACGCATCAAGTAATTTAACAGAAATAGAAATCATCTCTCTAACATCCGATAAATAGCGAAGTGAACCTATCATATGATTAGTAGCACCACTATCAAAAATCCAATAACCAATATCAAACATACTGGATAATGATTCATTCACTGGTGGCTTTCTCTCATTAATCAGAGTGACCAATGTATGCCATTTCCCATCACTTAAGCCACTTAAGCCGACCTTATCACTTGCTGTAATGTTATGTGTGGCCGTTGAAGAAGACACAGGTGCGCTCACAGCATTGACACTAGCATTTTAGACTCCACTAGAGTGACCAGAACTCACAGATCCTCCACGTCCACGACCTGCATTCAACTGAGGTCTCGGTCGGTCTCTCCACCAACTTGGATAACCCAAACTCCGAAAACAACTCTCAACATGTTTCAAACGGTTACAACTACTACAATACAGCTTGGCTTGTTCTTCTCTTGACAAAAACTGACTTTCATCTCTCATTGGTGCTCCATGAGTTTGATTTTTACGTGAATTCACCTGAATAGCAATAGCCATTGAATCATGGTTCTTTTCTTCTAAAACTCTTGAACTTTTGCGACTGCCTTCATCTTGCAACAAAGCGTTATACGCCTCATCCAACTTCGGCAACGGATCACAAGACAAGAGATTGGATTTCACAGTTCCATAGATAGACTCGTCTTATCCCTTCAAGAACTCATGTAACCGATATTCCTCTCTTTCCTTCTACAACTCCAAGCCAATCGGACATCCACAGTTTGACGAAATTCTGAACTCCACCAATAAAGTCGACAATTGAATCAATCTAGCATAATACGCTTTAATACTCATCCCACGTTGCCGGCAAGTGGCTATTTCAGCTATTATGCGTTGAAACCTCTGTCTATTCTTCACCGAATAACAAAGCTTGATATGATTCCAAAGCTCACTCGCTATCTCAAACTGCGACAAGGTTGATTGGACCTCTTCTTCAATGGTGAGTTTTATCCAAGACAAAACCAGAGCTTTATTCGTCCACCAATCCTCAAAAAATTCAAACTCAACGCTTGGACACACGAGTGTGCCATCAATGAACCTAAACTTCTTCCTAGATTTCAAGGAAGTTCTCAAGTTTAATGCCCACTCATTGTAGTTTGAACATTTCAACAACGGTTGAGAAATTATCATGCTCGGATTGTCACTCTGTGAGAGATCATACAGAGAAATCGTCCTTCTCTGCACTTCATCACGAGACTTGTACATAGATGAATCCCTCATTGCGAAAGTCATCGACAAATCCTTTAGATCTTCAGTCTCCACCCTAACTCAAATCAAATCATGAGACCAAAGAAATAGAACAGAGATAAATCAAAAACTGGAAACAGAGGAAGATGTCGAATACTTCCTTAGCTCCAGAGATTCACACGATAGATCAATCTTGTAGGATCAAGTAACTTTCTCTGATACCATGACAAAATTCAACGCCGTATAAAAGGATTTTCTTTCTTATTGCTTAAGGAACTCAAGCCCTTAAATTATATACAATATCGACAATTCTAAACTAGGTTACATAATGTACTGTTAAAAGACTCTTATGTACATAACCCAGCTTCACATATATACATATCCTAACAAAAATTTCATCTTCTTTAATTTTTCCAACCACCATTAACAACCAAAATTGAAACTCAAAATACTTCTCAACCGATTTTAAGGCTCTTAATGATCGATTCTTTAGCTAATAACATCAAAATATTCCTCTCCCTCCCCAGTTCATAAAAAATCCTCTAATTTACAACTTTTGTATCCTACTATTCCCGACAATTCTTGCATACAAAACGGTTGTGTTTTTTTGATATGAACAAACTCAGAGATTTGGACGCTTGAAAAGGCTAAAACGGACCTCAAAAAAATTATGTAATTTTTAACTTGGCTATTGTTAAGTTGATGGTTTGTGTTATACAAACTTCACGTGAAACCTTCGACCATTTTAATCTTCAAGTGAAGTATGATTGTCAACACAGAGGTAAGTTTGTAGTTGAATTTTTATGTAGACTTCACGTGAAGTCCACAATTTTTTTAGAGAGCAAAAATAATCGTGCAGACTTCAATAGCAGTTTTCATAAAATATAGGTTACTTCTGTTTTTGACAAGATCTTTAACCCCTCTTAGAGCATACTTTATGTGATGTTTATGTAAAAACGATGTGCTTTTAGTAGTAGACCGAAAATTTTACTTTTTATAGTATACTTCATATGTCGACTGCTCTATAAAAGAGAGGTCGGTTTTGTGTTTGAACAAAATATCAAAAATTGACCAAGAATAAACCTTAAATAATAGACTTCTAGTGAACTCTGCAAATTTTTGAAAAATTCAAGAGATTCCATATGAGGTCTGCTATTTATCAAAATCGAGATTTGGGTCAAACACTAAACAAACTTCTCGCAATATTTCGAGTAAAAAATGCCATGCATATTTTACTCAGATAATGTCAAATTTGGTAGACTTACTCTGATAAAGTTAGTTCGGTTTACTCTGATAAATTCAATTTGGTCAACTATAGACCTAACCCTCACAAACTTGACAAGACGTCTTCTCTCATAAGTCAAAGTATTTGCTAATTGTAAATATGGTCCATCTAATTTTTCAAACTTCAGGTGAAGTATGCTATTAAAAAGGCAAATTGTTGGTCAGTTGAGAAAACAACCTAAAAGTAACAAATGAGACTTCACGTGAAGTCTAATATCTTTCCAAACTTTTGGTGAAATCAACGAAAATAAAGACTAGAAATCTACTCGCAATTTTAGGATAAGACTTAACTCGAAATCTAATCGCTATTTTATATAAAACTTCTAAAGAAGTCAGCATTAATAAAATTTGTTAAAAAATGTGTTTTTAGTATGTATATGCTGCATTTTTGGATATTTTGTTCTTCGATCTTGTTAGTCATTGTTTTTGCTTATGTACCGGTTTGATATTGTTATGTGTTATAATTATCGAAGAATTTATTTTCTTGTTGCGGTGGTACCTCATATTGCGATCATGTCTTGTACTTCTCGACATGAGGCACAGTCTCTAGGCACCACTGCAAAAGTTGTTCGAATTCTTAACTCCAAGACATGAAACCTTTTCGTAGATCTGAAAACGAAATGTTTTGATCTCAAAACAAAACAAGCCAATGAAGATAAGAAATGAAAAAAAATCCAAAACAAACAGATCTAACCGATGCAAAGAAAAATCTGTGTGTTTGCTCAAGTTTCAAGTGAGATAGATGGAGAGGAAGGCTTTCGGTGAAAATGGAAAGAGAGTGTCGTCACTACTAGGTTTTTTTACCAAACAACAATGTAGAAACCACAAAAAAACAGTCAATTTGCGAGGAAAATTTGTGAGGTAGATCTGCACTCACAAATTTGCGAGCAAATTGCGAGTGAAATGCAAAGAAAATTTTTTTTCACTCGCAATTTCCTCGCAAATTTGCGTGAAAAATGTGTACTCGCAATTCCCTTGCAAAATTGCGAGTAAGTTGCGAGGAAAACTTTCCACTCACAAATTTGCGACTAATTTGCTAGTATACAGTGATAGTAAAAATTTTACTCGCATATTGGTCGCAAGTTTGCAAGTAATTTGCGAGAACATCAGTTCTCTTGCAAATTTGTGACATATTTGCGTGTAAACAGTTAGAGTAACATTTTTTCTTGCGATGTGGTCGCAAATTTGCGATTGTTTTGCGAGATAAACTTCTCTCACGCAAAGTTGCGACAGATTTTCGAGTAAACAGTGAGAGAAAAAAATTTTCTCGCAAACTGGTCGCAAATTTGCGAAGGAATTGCGATAAAAATAATTTTTTAATATAAACTTTTTCCACAAAAGTAACTAAAATTTTCGAGGAATATTTCCCTCGCAAATTCCTAGTAAATTCCTTGCACATTCCTAGCGAAATAGCCTTTCGCAATTTCCAAGCAAATCAGTAGCAAATCTTTTTTATATATACAACTCCCCACTATCCCATCTCAATCACCAATTCACAAATCCAAAAAAAAACAAAACATAAAAAAATGTCTGGTTCGGAGCATGAAATTTTTGCCTTGCGAAGATGGATGTATCGGCAGAGAGATCCTGATATCGGTGAAGTTACAAAAGAGTATTGTGATGGTTTGCGCGGATTCATCAATCAGGCAACTAACAACCCCCTAGTGTAGGAGAACGGTAAAATCTTCTCCCCTTGTCAAAAATGTCGGAATGTGAAGTATATCTCAATAGATAATGTGAAGAGACATTTATTTAATAGAGGTTCCACACCAAATCACTATCTATGGCTTTCGCATGGAGAAAGTTCTAATGTTAAAGAAGGTAGTAGTTCTAGTCGTAGGAACTTAAATAGGGGAAGTAGTCGTCAGCATCAAACAGAAAATAGGTTTCATGATATGGTTACAGATGCATTTCAGGAAACATCATCTGCATTTGATGAAAATGCTACATTTGTTGATGTTCCAAATTACGAGGAACCGAACTTATATGCTAAATTCTTTTATGATATGTTAGATGTTGCGAATCAACCTATCTACAATGGATGTAGAGAAGGACAATCTAAATTACCATTAACATCTAGGATGATGATAATTAAAAGTGATTACAACTTACCTGAGAATTGCATGGATGCATGGGCTGATTAAAGAAAGAGTATTTTCTTGCGGATAATAATTCAGTTGAGTCTTATTATGTAATTCAGAAATTGGTTTCTAGTATTGGGTTACCATCTAAAATGATTGATGTATACATCGACAACTGCATGATATTTTGGAAAGATGATGAAAAGTTGCAGGAGTGTCGCTTTTATGGGAAACCAAGATATCAACCTACTATTGGACGTACATGTGTACCATTACGGCAGATGTGGTACTTGCCAATCATAGACAGAATGAAGCGTCTATATCTTTCTGAAAAGACAGCGACTACCATGAGATGGCATGCATAACATACAACTGAAGATGGAAAGATTAGACATCCGTCTGATGCAAAAGCATGAAAACACTTTCAAATGGTATACTCTGATTTCGCTAACGAGTGCAGAAATGTGTATCTTGGTTTGTGTACATATGGGTTTAGTCCATTCGGTAAACTACTTGTTATGGTCTTTCATCTTGATGCCATATAATCTCCCACCGGAACTGTGAATGCAGAGGGAGTTTTTGCTCATGAGTATTTTAGTGTCTGGTCCTAAGCACCCGAAGAAATCGTTAGACATTTTCCTTTAACCTCTGATCCATGAGTTGCAACATTTATGGTATGCAGAAGTTCGTACGTTTGACCAATCACAACAGAGGAATTTTAAGATTCATACGGTTCTTATGTGGACAATTAGCGACTTTCCTGCATACGGTATGCTATCTGGGTGGACAACTCATGGTAGGTTATCATGTCCTTATGTGAAAGCGTGGCGGAAATTGGCATAAGTAGAGCAAACATGTCCGATGGATATTTGGAAAGTCACAATTGGCATAAACAAAGCATTTTCTGGGAGCTCCCATACTGGAAAGATCAATTGGTCTTGCACAATCTTTATGTGATGCACATCGAGAAAAACTTTTGTGACAATATCATGCATACTCTTCTCAATATGCTTGGTAAGACGAAAGAAAATATCAAGTCTAGACGTGACTTTGTCGACATTTGTGCGAGAAACGAGTTACATATTACAAGAGATGGAAAATTACCAGTACCTAGCTTCCGATTAACAGATGCAACAAAGAGAGCTCTGTTTGATTGGGCAGAATCTTCAATGAAACTTCCGGATGGGTATGTTTCAAATTTCTCAAGGTGCGTTGAGCAGGAACAAAACTTTTCAGGCATGACAAGCCACGACTGCCATGTATTTTTGCAGCGGCTCTTAACTTTTTTTCTTACACGAGTTACTTCTGCAACATGTACACGAAGCTATAGCGGGTAATTTAGCAAACATTTTGAATCAATATAATTAATGTATATGTTATGTACATTAAGTACTCTCTATTGTTTGATTTTTAGGCATCATACTGTATTTTCCGCGATTTATGTGCTCAGACATACACAGAGGATGGGATAGCGAAGCTGGAAAGTAATATTCCATTGTTGCTTTGCAACATGGAAAACAAATTTCCCCTGTCATCTTCGATGTTATAGAGCATCTCCCAGTTCACCTCTTGCACGAAGCATCACTTGTCGGCCTTGTGCATTTTAGATGGATGTACCCATTCGAGCGATTTATGAGATACCTTAAAGGGAAAGCCAAAAACCTTGCGAGAGTCTAGGGTTCGATCTTCGCCGGAAATTTGATTGCAAAAACTTCTCACTTTACTTAGTATTACTTCACCCCAACTATTCCAACCAAGAAAAATAGACCTTGGCGATATGACGATGGCGACGTAGCACCTACGTATAATGTTCTGAATATGTCTGACATCTCCTCACAAATTGAGCGAATTACTGGAAAGGTGAAAGGGACTTGGTGGGAAGATTTTGCATACTG
The DNA here is from genome assembly GCA_900406275.1 of Anastatica hierochuntica. Classification (NCBI taxonomy): domain Eukaryota; kingdom Viridiplantae; phylum Streptophyta; class Magnoliopsida; order Brassicales; family Brassicaceae; genus Anastatica; species Anastatica hierochuntica. The sequence continues at coordinate 12,613 of OVAN01005427.1, read as the reverse complement.
TCAGAGTGCCCACACGTATATTTTACGTAATTATGATTTCGTGAAACCATTTGAGAGGTAGACATGTAATTTAAGTGCCTATTATAATTAGGTATATAAGTACATTATACTAACAAACCAATTAATTAATTATTGCAGCTTATTCGATACACAAATTTGTATGTCTTATCCCAATTTTTTGAAAAAGGAGTACGAGAAGTATAAGGAAAGAGATATTGCTAAGTGGATACAATTCTATGTAAGTATTTAAAACAGTTTTATGTTGAACATATATTAATAACTCACTAACATGTTAAATAATTACTTGAGGTGAACAATGAATATGGAGATGTTCGGTTCCCACTTTGGTTTCACGAAATCGTTCAAGGTCTTATTTCCAAGATATTCACGATATCGATGTATTTCACTCGGGGTTGTACATTTCATACGTATCAACACGGATCCCGGAGGCCAACTGCAAATTACGGGGTTTACGTACGTGAGGAAACGAAATTATACGTAGTGATTAATCAAATTTTAGTAGTTAGTTACCTAGGCCTTCTGAATCTTTGATGTGTATTATTCAGGTGCGACTGGTATGATCCAACAGTTGGCCGAGGTGTTCGAGTGGACAATTTGGGTGTTAAAGACGTAAATGCTAACAGAAGGTACAACAAATTCGAACCATTTGTACTCGCATCGCAAGCGGAGCAAGTGACATTCGTCCCATATCCACGAATAGGAGAAAGACGTGAACAATGGCTTTCTATCATCAATGTAAGTCCAAGGGTTCGTATAATCGGATCTGAAGACGACATTGAATTGCAAGAAGATAGACCAGCAGAAGAGACGGCTACTCCGATTGAATCCACCGAGGATGTCATACATGTTGAGCCATCCTCACGAGAGGTAGAGAATGTACAATCAAGCGACAATGACTACACTATGGTTGAATCAGAAGACGATAATGATGACGAAGAAGAAGAAATTGACAATAAAGACAATTCCATATATGTATCTAATAACGATGATTGATGTTGATATATTAATTATGTATGTACAACTAATAACTATTATTTAACGAGTTTGTTAAAAAGTGAAAATAATGAAAGAATGGTTCCTCAAAATAAATAAATAAAGGTCAATTAAAAAGAACAAAAGTGGGATAATTTTTTTTAAATAATTAAATAATTTGCGAGTAAATTGGGAGGGTCACTCGCAATTTACTCGTAAGTTAACCTAAATCCTAAACCCTAAAGCTTAAACCCAAAATCCTAAAACCTAAACCCTAAAACATTAACACTAATTCAATTCATGCAATCTTATAACAATTTCTTTAACATTTTAAAAATATATTATAACAATTTGACCGTTTGCGTTGTTTAAGTTTACGAAATAAACAAATCTTTTATAACAGTTATATCTTCTATAACTTTTTATACAATTTCATATATACGAACTTTTTTATTATAACGTAAAATATTGTAATAAAATTAATACCTTAATTGTAATGATTTGCATATTACTGAAAACCGTAAGAACAAAAGTGGGTAAATTTATTTTTTTAAGTAATTAAATAATTTGCGAGTAAACTACGAGGGTCACTCGCAATTTACTCGCAAATTTGGAAGTAAGGTGCGAACAACCCTCGCAGTTTACTCGCAAAATACCCTAAACCCTAAACCTTAAACTCAAAACCCTAAACCCTAATCCTTAAAATATTACACACCAATCCAATTCATGCAAAATTGTAAAAAATTTCTTTAACATTTTAAAAAGATATTATCACAATTAATTTCACCGTTTGCCAAGGTTTACGTTTACGAAATAAACCGACCTTGTTAATATAAGGAAAGATATTATAAGAAAATTAATACCTTAATTGTAATGGTTTACAAATTACCGAAAACCGTAAGAACAAAATTGAAAAAAAATTAAATAATTAAATAATTTGCGATGAAATTGCGAGGGATACTCGCAATTTCTTGCATATTTTGGGCGCCAAAACGAAACTTATTTGGCAGATTCCCCGAAATTTGCGAGGAAATTTCAAGTATACCTCACAACTTCTTCACAAATTCTTGGGAAAACGCCAAAATTTGCAAGTGCATTTCTAGCTATTTGCGTGAGAAAAAAAATCTATATATATATATATATATATATATTCCCCCCCTTCTTTCCTCTCATTTCTCCCTAGAAATTCTCTCTCTCCCAACACTCTCCAACATATTTTCCAAACAAGTTTAGAATTTTAATTTATTTATTTATTTTGTTATTAGTTAGTTAATAGTTAGGATATTAGTTAGGATAATAGTTAGGATATCTAAGAAATATAGTTAGATAGTTTAGGTGGAAATTTGATATAAATTTGAATATTTTAATTTTTAAAATATTGATGACAAAATAAAATATAAAATTTATATAAGTTTAAATAAATCACTTCCCAAAATAAAAAAATTATTAAAAATTTATTAAAAAAAATTAATTAACTAAAACATATACTTTTAAAATATAGATGGACGAGATATTCTATCAGACTTTCCTACAGCAGTCGCTGAAGTCTATGCCTAGTACGAGTTTGGGACGAGTCCCGAACTCTGTACCATCTACCGGATTTTTGCTGCCTCCGGAGTCTTCTCAGCAGGCCCCACCCGGTCGACCACCACTAGTACCAGCAATTACGCTCGAGCATCTACATCAGAGTCTTGCTCGGGCTTCTTTGTCGATGTTACACCCCGAGTGACCTGCCGAGACACTTTGGTAAGTTCAAATTATTTATTTATTTAAATTTTTTTCTAATATATATGTTTTCACTAATGATTTAATTTTTTCTTTGTTTTACGTTTGACGAGGACAGGTGCGTCGCTGCTTCCATTCGGAAGATTTTTGAGTGGCACTACTCGACACCCTATACTAGTTGGAACAAGACTTTGCGAGCCTCTGTCGATGAGTGGTTCATCTCATTCGTGCTAATTTTTTTTTGTATTTAAAAATAATTATTTTTTATCTACTAAATTTTATTTTTTTCAACAAACATACAATTAGGTATACTCGATCACCGAGATGGTCCGGGATGAGTTTGAGAAAAATCTCAAAGCGCTGCTCCCCGATCAAGGCGACTGCTGGAAGTTGAAGTAGAAGAAAAACCCGAACGCGAAGCCCGGGTGGATGGACCCGGACGTTTGGGTCGGCCTAATCGCTCATTGGACGGCGAAAATGCACAAGGTGAAGAGCGACCGGTGTATTACGGCCTGGAAGAACCCAGAAACACAACAGAACGATGCGATACACCGGGCCGGACAGCTTCTTTCAGGGCGAAAGCCTGAAAAATTGTAAGTCTGTTTTTAAAAAAAAAAACTGCACAACTGTTAAATAAGGTCGATACTATAAAGTCTGACACCGTCGATTTCCTAGTTGTACTAGAAGAGAAGAAGAGAAGGACGGACGAGACTTTCGTGGGTGCGAAGTCCGAGCGCCTCTTCAACGAGGTCACCACGCGGATTGATGCAGCCGAGATGACGATGGAGAACCCAGATAGCTCGGTCCAATCCGGAGTTCTTTCGTAGTTCGAGAAGTACCGCATTTTCACCGAGGTTACTAGTCATAGATTTTTCATACAAAAATGATAGGAATAACTTTTTAAAGATTAAATATTCTTTATTATTTAATTTTGTAGCTCGCTCTCCTGTCGAAAGGCCGGTTTTTTTGCATTGGTTCACTGCAGTCACAGGCGTCCTCAGTCGCTTTCGGTGTTAAGCGTCGTCCTCACGCCAACCCAGCCGAGCTTGAGGCAAAGCTGGAGCGGGCTGAGACTTTTCTAGTGGAGACCCTGTTAGAGTTAACCTTCTTCAAACAGAAGGTTAAATCTCATACTGCGGTTTTCGATTTTATGGCGGAATAGAACCCTGCGTTCGCAGCCTTCTATGTGCAGCATCAGCAGGACTAGCAGGGGGGACAGGAGCGCCAACGGCAGTAGCAGCGGGACCAAATTTAGATTTTAAATTTTATTTTTGAAAACATTTTAAAATTATTTTAAATATTTTAAAAATTTTTTCAATTTTCTTTTAAGTTTTATTTTAAATGAATATTATATTTTTTTATATTTTTTTAAAAAAGAAAACCATAATTAGCTAGGAAATTGCGAGTGATATATCACAAATTCCTAGCAAATTTTTGCTAGGAAAATACGAGGATTACTCGCAATTTCCTAGCAAATTTTAGCGAGGAATTAGAGACGACCCTCAGAATCTCCTAGCAAATATTTGTTAGGAATTTGCGAGGATCTCTCACAATTTCCTAGCAAAATTTTGCTAGGAATTTGCGACAAATCATCGCAAATATTTCCTAAGAGTTTGTGAAAGATCCTCGCATATTTCTCGCAAAAGTTACTAGTGTTTTGTGATGGTAGCTCACTCGCAAACATTCACTCGCAGTTTACTCAAAAATTTGTGAGGAAATGGTGAGAAAATCTTATCATCGCAAATTTGCGAGTAACCTGCGAGTAAAACGACTATCCGAATAAAAGCTTCCTCGCAAATCAGCTTTTTTCTTGTAGTGAGAGGGTATATAATTTTTTATATGTTGAATAATTTTGGAGGTTTGTTAAAACCTACGTAGACTTCATTTGTAGTTTGAAAACCTAAAATCTAAGTAAATTTCCCTTGAAAACTGAATTTTAACATGAATCTAACTTTTTTGGGTGCAAATCTATTCTCAACTATTATGGGCGTCTTTCAACTCTATGGAAAGAGCTTCAAGCATATAAACCTATAATTTAGAGCTCGTGTGGGGTATCTTCGTAGTTGCAAAAAAAAAGAGAAAGAAAAATTCACCAATTCATCATGGGTCTAGATGATACATGTTTTGGAAGTTTATGAACAAATATTATTGCATTAGACCCATTAATTATTCTTTGTGAACTCTATGCCAAGATTATTTGTGATTTGCTGCATGATTTGAACAACTAGACATGCCTCATTTCGTGATATATCATCATTAATGGAAAATCAAAACAATCACTAAGCTTTTCATTTCTCTATATTTCTGGTGCATCCCGAGGTCGTCCCCTCTACACTCATTTTGGATGTACTGAACATGAAAAGAAAGACCGCTAGCAGATTGCAGGATTCCCGGATTAGTGAAATGTGTAGTCTGGATGAGATAAAAACTGCTAGTCGTGATAGAGGTGGTTGATGTTTCAATTTGCAAGAATAATGGACGAGAACGAGAATGTGGTCAACCTAATACTCATGCTATGAGCTCCAATTCGTCGTCTTTACCCAAGTTTATGAAAGAACGGCATAAAACAATCTCCAAACGTATCCAAGAGAAAAATCGATGTTTGAAACAAAATTTTTGGCAAGAAAAGATTGTGGAGATATTATTCTTTACATAGGTGTTTTACATCATCTGACCTGAGATATTTCACTCTTAACCATGGTCTTGAATATTCACCATGCTCTGTCGGATTTTTTGATGACGGAAAAACAATTCTGATAATAAAGGAGAACTAGTCATTTAAATGTCTTTATCCGACACATTTTATCTGCCTGATTTAAATTGCACTTAGATATATCTTGCTAAAGTTCTAACAAATATGAAGCGTATTAATTTGTTTAGTGATACACTATGTGTTTTACATGACCATTCTTCAAAATTTATGATTGGAGCACGTGAGGAACGTGATACTACTTTACATATGTCATGACAGCAAGGATTCATAGAGCTTATGCACATTCGAACTTTGCTTTATGGCACAAGCAATTTTGACATCCAATGTTTTCAACATTTTTAACTTTTCTTTTGGTATCTAGCTCTCCCACTTCTGCTTTCCATAGGCCTTGTGATGTTTTTAACTAGATATGTTCTTCATGATAGTCTTAATAAATTAAAGTGTTTTTCCATTATTCATCGCAATGTTTGAGGTGTCTATCGTGTTCCTTCAACTTCTGGAGTGGCGTGCTTTTTTAACTATTTCTATGAACACTATCGAGATTTGTGGACCTACTTACTATCGCGAAATCTGAAGCTCAATCTGTGTTACACAATTTCTTAGCTTTTATATATAAAAAAATAATATAACAAGAAGGTTCAGATGGTGCATAGTGATAATGTCACTGAGTTTATGTGTCTCTCTTCTTATTTTTTAGAACACAAAAAAAAGTTCATCAAACTCGTGTATTTCTACTCCACAATTACACGGTCGTGTTGAAAGAAGCACCAACTTATTCTCAATGTTGCACGAGCTTTGTTTTTCCAAGCACACTTGCCGATTCATTTTTGGATAGAATTTATTCTTAAAGCAGAATATGTCATTAATTGTACACCTTTCGCAGTATATCAAGGACATTCTCTATATGAGGTTCCTCACGGAAAGAAACTAGAATATGACTATCTTTGAGTCTTCAGATGAGCCGTTTTACTCATTGAAAAACAAGAACTTGAGACATACTTGAGGAAATGAATTATTTATGTGTTTTCATGGAACACCCTTTTTGGTAACAAGAGATGGCGAATATATGATGTCGAGCAAGATGAGTTTGTAGTTTCTCATGATTTGGTCTTCAAAGAAGTTTTTTCCTTCTGGAATTGTTTCGTCTGCTTCACCAAGTCCTATTCAAGTTTCTATTGATGTTGGCTGGTTAATTTCTCCATACCTGACGTCACTTGCAGGGGAAAGATATACATTTATTATTGCATCACCATATGATCCTACAATAGTACGTAAATCAACCACAAAAACATCTAAGCAAGCATTAACACCACTTGAACAAGATTATTACAGTATGGTTATTTCAAAACAAGAAGATTCTCCATCAATGGCTGCCACAATAATCTCAACATCATCAAATACTTTCCCTGCAACTACGCTTGGTCGTGGACATTGTGCACATGCTCCACCAGCCAAGCTCCATAATTATATTCTCTAGAACACTGAACGTAATGGAAATTTCCATCATGAGATTCTCAGTGCACCTACTAATTTTTTTTAACAGTGTATGGTAATTATTGTATCATTTCACGTAGTTTATTTTTGATGAATATGTTTCTCTAAGTCATCGTGCGTTCTTAGCTACAGTTACAACAATTATTGAACTAAGAAATTTTAAAGAACCAATTCATTCTAAAGTTTGGAGCAATGCAATGTCCACGAAAGTTATTGCCCTTGAGGTTAATTGCACATGGGATATTGTTGATATACCTCTCAATAAAATTGTTATAGGAAGAAAGCGGATTTAAAAAAACAAATACAATGTTGATGGTGTAATTGAAAGGTGCAAGACTTGTCTTTTGGTTCAAGGTAAGAATCAAGTGAAATGAGTGGATTACAATAACATGTTTTCTCATGTTGTTAAGATGACAACATGTTGAACACTTCTTCGACTTATCGCAACAAATCAAAGGGAAGACAATCAAATGGATGTCAATAATTCTTCAAGGTGATCTCGAAGAAGAGGTGTATATGAAGCTTCAACAAGGATTTTGACATATGCATCCTAATAAAGTTTTTTTATCTAAGAAAGTCATTGTACAACCTCAAGCAATCACTGTGTTGCTGACTCAAAAAGCTCTCAAATTATTTGCTAAAGTATGGTCTTCATCAATAGTATGATGATTCTTCACTTTTCTCATGTAACTGAAGTAGCACGGAAATTCTTGTACTTATATATGTCGATGATCTCCACATTTGCGGCAATGATGATTACATACTTCAAATGTTACGAGATTACCCAAGTCGTTTCTTTTGATGACGGATTTGGATAAGTTGAAATACTTCATGTTTATCCAAGTATACAGAGGTGTTGAGGTCTTCTATTTGACACAATGTAAGTATGCCCTAGATATTGTTGATGATTGTCGTTTAGTTGGTTTAAAGTCGGGCGTCAAAGCCACTAGAACATAACCATTTTCTTATCGTGGATGATAGTATGTTATTATCTGATATTAAAAGTATCTTAAGTTGGTCGGTAGGCTTATTTACCTTACTCATACAAACCCAGAGAAATGTTATTATGTTCATGTATTGTCTCAGTTTATGCAAACTCCAAAAGAAATCATTGGCTTGTTGCACTTCAGGTTATTAATTTTTTGAAAATATCTCTATGTCAATATATTCTACTCAAGTCTGAGAAAGATCTCGCGCTTACTATCTACTACGATTCGGATTGGGCTACATGTCCATTTACTCGTCACTCCCTTAGTTCATATGTTGAATTACTTGGTAGTTCTCGTATGTCGTGGAAGACAAAGAAGCGGCGAACTATTTCAGATTTCTCTATTAAAGCAAAATATTGGTCTATGATGGCAGCTCTGCGTGAAACAAAATGGCTATGAGCCTTATTTACATGATAAGACATTGAAGAAAATGAACTCTCGTGTTTCGTCTATAACAATAATGTTGCAATTCATATAATCAGGAATCCAATTTTTCATGAACGTACAAAGTATATTGAATTCGATTGTTACTTTGTTTGTGTTGCAGTTCATGATGAGATCATAATCACTTGTCACCCTCGCACTAGCTTGCAGACATTGGTCGAACATTGTTAAGACATTTTACCAAGACGTTTGGTCGAGCATGGTTCAAAATTTAACTATACAAGTTGGGCATTCAAGATCTTCACGCTTCAATTTAGAGGAAATTATTAACTACAAACACATATGATGATGAAGATAATATTTCGTAATGTTTAAGTTGGGTAAGGTTTAAGTTCCTAATGTTTTGGGGTTTTAGATTGATCAAAAGTTTACACAAACTTCTATAAATAATAGGGAAAAAATTAGACTAACCCCAAAAAAAGCATAAATAACTAGAATAACATCACAAATCTAGATTAGAGTTAACTTAGTTCTTTTAATACATAGGGTACCCTTCCAACAACTTGTTAAAAAAACAATATTACCATAATGCCATTAATAAACCCATATGTTTCATTGTCTCTCGGATAAATGTCCATTCCAATCTATCATAGGCTTTTGAAATGTCAGTTTTGACTGCCATATAGGAGTTGGCCCATCGTCTTCGTTTCTTTAATTAATGCAGCAACTCATGGGAGATAATAATATTATCTATTATTTGTCTTCTCGGGTTGAAAGCAGCTTGAGTTTCAGAGATGATTGAACTCAAACGGACCTTTAAACGTTTTGTAAGTATTCTGGAGATGATCTTATAGCTTATATTGTATAAAGCTATTGGTCGAAAATCTCCCATATTCTGCGGGACCTTCTTTTTTGGTATCAAGCATATATTTGAACGATTGATGTTGTCGTGGAGCTTTCCAGAATAAAAAAAAGTTGCAGATTTCTAAAATTATAGTTTCTTCGATATCATCCCAAATTTGATGGAAAAAAGCGACAGTAATGCTATCAGGACCCGGAGCTTTATCGGAACTAATATCAAAAACTGCTTGTGTTATTTCATCAATGGTTACCTCTTTTGTAAGATCGGTGTTCATCTCAGTTGTGACCCGTTGTTGAAATCCATTGAAGACATCATGATTGTTTGAGGGAGAGTCTCGTAAACTTGAAAAGAGGTCTTGGAAAAATTCTTGAGCTACTTTTCCAATCTCTGTTTCTCCTCTTTTAATTGTTCCTGTTGCATCTTCTATAGCCATGATACGATTTCTGGCTTGTCACTTCTTTGCGGTTGCATGAAAATATTTTGTATTGCGGTCTCCAAATTGCAACCAATTATTCTTGCTCTTCAGTTTCCGGAAAATCTCTTCATTTAAATATGCTTAATCAAGTTGATTTTTGATCATGTTACTCTCCCTCGTTGAGGTAAGACCATAAGACATTGCGTCGTCTAGTTTCTTTTTGAGAAGCTCAATACTTACAGTAGAATGAGTTCGATTCTTTCGTTTCTAAGACGAGATAGATCTTCTCCATGAGACCAAATTTTTTGTGAGGGAATGCTTATTTGGTTTTCTCTGATTCCACGTCTGAATCACCGTGTCTTTGAAACCAACTTTATCAAAACAACAGCGGTCATAGAGAAATTGTCCTTGTCTATTTTTTGTAGATGGATGAAGGATAGTGACTATTGGCTGATGGTCCGATCCCTCGAAAGCTAAAATTTCTGTATGAGCCGCCAAGAAGAGTGTAATCCATTCCGTATTTGCTATTGATCGATCCAAACAACAACTAACATCGTGAGAGTATCTTTTTCCGGTCCAAGAAAAGCGGTTACCCACCACCTTTAAGTCATATAGTCCACAATCGAGAATCATGCGATTGAAATTTTCAAAACTCTTTTCCGATCTTATCGGACCTCCTTTCTTCTCATTATTTTCGCGTATTTCATTAAAATCACCCCATAAAATCCAAGGTGAGTTTCTTGTAGTAGATATTCGTTGTATTTTGTATTTGTTCCCATAAGTGATGTCTCATTCTCAGATCAGCCATAGGATTGTTATTCACTACCTGCAGGACATAGCCATTCTCCTGATGAGGATCAATCTCACAAATCACCACTCCAGCTTGTCTCTGTCTATGTCGAGGGAACTCATCTTCTTCATCATCTCCATCGTAACCACCAGGTTCATCACCACTGTTTTAGCCGGTACAGGCACTAGAATCGTGAGACATAAGTCCACTTATATCATAGAAACCCCTCAGCCTTTCGTAGTGCAAAGCAAGGAGCGTGTTCACCCCTAGTACAAACTGAAAGTTACACCGGAATCGCAGAGGCTCTCTAACATCCCAATTGACTTGGACGCGGACATATTCCACATGAACAACAAGGACAAGATCATAGTCTACCTCCATTAATTGTACAATGGCCCGACCGAGGAGAGCAATAACATCACGATTTGTGTACTGAAACGGTATGCTCCTGATTTGAATCCAAAAAGGAATGAAGTTCAACATCAGGGGATTGATCAACGGTGACCATCGCTCTATGATGAGCATTCTATCAGCAAATGCCCAAGGATCTCTTCCGAGCACAGTGGGCATGGATTCTTCCGATGGGAAGACGAATTGGAATCTTCGACCATTGGTTATACGGCCAAAGACATAACCTTCAAGACCCATACCCGCGGAAGATTGTCGATGATTGACCTGATGTTTTAGCGCCTTAGCATGACTGGTCTGCCAATTAAGACAAACCGATTCTCAGTAGCCGCCTAATTAACTACATATGGAGGAAGAACAATTGGTTCGTCGTTTGCGCCCAGATCTAGGTCTTGTACTTGACGTCTTGGATAATCCGCCATTATCTCTAAGTTTTGTGAGGACCAAAAAGAAATTGATAGGAAAAGGAGGTTGTAGATGAAGTGATGAATCCAGATCCGATACTTGAATCCTTTATAGCGAAGATTTGGAACTGCCATAGAAGTTTCTTCACGATGCGTTGAGAGTGGCATCATGGGGTGAACTGCCAGGACGTGGTAACTGGTGAAGCCCACGTCGACGGACATAGCCTCAACCGCTATTGATGCGGCGAGAAGAAATAGGATTAGCGATTCACCGGGAATCGTATTTTGTATCGCCATTTTTGTTATTTGCCAAAGACAAATATGCTAATTTGTAACTTTGTAATAAATTTAATTTCATAAATTTTAGTTATATAGTTTTTTAGTTTTACTATTAATTTTTAGTTTTTAATTTTTAATTTTTAATTTTAAATTTTTTCGTTTCAGGTTTTGAATTTTCGATTTTTATTTAAAATATTTTAGTTTTTTTCTTTTTTTCAATTAATGTGCAATAATGGATTTAATGGTAAATTGTCAAAAGATTAGAGTTAGTTTAATAAATGATTTTTATTCTTGTAAATTTTAGAGTTATTCTAGATAATTTTCTCTAAATAATATACAATCTCAACGAATGAAAGCAAGTATGAAGATACTCGATTACACATTTCGTTTTATGGACTTCTAATATTATATCGAATGAATTTATGGTTTCGAACATATGAGCTTGATTATTTTACGGATTCACTATATGACTATTTAACCTATTAAATAGTATTATATCTTATACATGCTACGATTGTTATATTTAGAAACTTATTTATAGCACAAAGAAAAAGAAACTTGTTTAAAAATAGCATGCTACATTATACCTATTTGCTTCGATTTTTTATTTTTTGTTAAATATTTGCTTCGATTCTGCATAAACCATTTTGTTGGTTTCTTCTAAATAAATCTGTGACCTGCTTTTCCCAAAAAAAAATTGACTTGCGATTTTCTTATTTACATCTTCAAAAGTTGTTCTAAACTTATATAACTCTTAGTATTATATTCTATCGTAGTATTTTTGTTATATAAGAAAGAAAAAGGCATACAAAAAATTGTTGAACTTTTATAGAGAAATTAGGTCATATAGCGAAACAAAAAATTATATTTTGCCAAATGATCATCCCGTTTTTTTTTTGAATTTTTTCCATCATTTTATCCTCTCCGATTTTATTTTATTTCTTTCACTACAAGAAACAGGTGAATTTGCGAGGAAGGTTTTACTAGCAAGTTCCTCGCAAATGACAATTTGCGAGGAATTTGCGAGTAAAACAGGCCGATCGCATATCGCTTCTCGCAAACGATTTTTACTCGCAAATTAGTCGCATATTTGCGAGTAACATATATACTCGCCAATTCCTCGCAAATTTGCGAGTAATTTGCGACTGTATATTTGC
>OVAN01005426.1:0-23529 GCA_900406275.1 Anastatica hierochuntica | reverse complement strand
ACTTAAAAGTAACCAAACTACTAGAACCGAAAATATTCAAATAAGTACCGGCTATTTTTTGGTTCCTAAGATAAATACCCGAAATACTCGGACCCGAACCCGAACCGAACCGAACCAAAAAAAATACCCGAACGGATCTTCGATCTAAGAGTCAAAAAAACGAAACTCGAATTATCTGAATCGAACCCGAACCGAATACCCAAACGCCCATGTCTAGGTATGAGTGTTTGGGTATTCGTTCGGGTTCAGATCAATTTCTGATCAGATTTGGATCGGATCCGAATATCTAGTTTTACAATATTTATTCAAGTATTTGATCAAATTTAGGTCTTTAAGTTTGTTGAATTCGAATAGAGTATTTAGATTCGGATATTCCGGATTTTTTATTTTATTTTTTGAATTTTTGGATTACTTGAGTAGTTTGAGGTTTAAGGATCAATTTAGATACTCAATTGGGATATTTATTCGGGATTTAGGTTAGCATTTAGGTTCAAATTGGAATTTTTTGGATTTTCGGATGTTTTTCAAATATCTATTCAGATTTGAATCGGGCTCGGATATTATCCGTAGAAGAACAAATCAAAGATAAAGATATGTTTAGATATTTTTTTAGTTATAGTTGAAATCCAGATTTCGGGTAAAATTTACAATCCTAGCTAAGGCAAGCTAAAAAAATTGTAATATTTTATGATTACTTCATCAAACCAAATCATCATCTAATGTGTTCTTCTTGATCATAACACTAGTTACCTTGTGGTACGAATGAAATTCCAAAGCCATTTCTATAGAACACAAATTCACCAGTTGATTCCTGTAAAAGTATGGATACACTCAAAACTCTATGTTTTAGTTGGGTTGGTGTTTTAAACGAGTATGAGTTGGGAATAGGGAATGGTGTTTAAAAGGAATATGAGTCCGTAATATGGCTGCGCAAATTAGCGGGAACCGAATAACAAAATTGAATAATTGTACCAAATAACCAAAAATCGATACAGAATCGAAACAGAAAAAATTAATTAATATTTGAATGTTTCTAATATTGAGAATTGAAAGAATTATAATCAAACTGAATTGAAATATTTCAAATTATAAAAAAAAAACTAAAAATATTCGAAAATACTAAAAAAAATATATGAAAATATTGTATCCAATTGATTACTTTATCAATCGAAACCGTACTTAAACCAAACTCTAACCGAGTCGAAATCTTTCGGTTTCAATGTAGTTCGAAAATTTAGGATTCAAATTAACCAAATTGAACCGAACTGAGGAACCGAATGTTCACCCCTAGTCGAACATTAGAGATAATTAACAAGGAGCATAAGATAAAGAGTTGCCTATCTAGTTCCCAACATCGACGAAACAATTTAGAAATTGCAAATTACATTCATATGTTGTTGCTTCTCTCCACGGCATGCAAAAAAAAGCACGTAGTTCCCTTATTGATTTGGTAAGTCATATAGGGGTTGATTGGGGTTTGACGGTAAGGACTGTATCCTAGTTTTACAGTTTTAACGGTCAATTGTTTGTCAATCAAAATTTTTTGGCTTTAATTCATTTAAAAGCTTTCACAGTTTCTGTTTTTTTTTACTCTTTGTTTCCTCTTTTTCTCAAAGTCACCTAGAGGTGACTTTTAGCATTTAAACCAAACAAAAATTATTTTTTTTTCTTTGTCAAAGAAATCAAAATATACAACTATTTTAATCTGATCATAAAATTTTTTTGATCATTTGATAATAATTTTTTTTCCGGTTCTTTTGAAATCTATTTTCATATTATTCACATTTTATTTTTTAGTTTTTAGTTTTATATCTATTTTAGTAATTAATAAATTAAAGTATATAGTTTTAATAACCAAACCGACTATATAATTTAATATGTTTATATTTTTAATTATTTAATCAATTTTTAAAAATTAAAAACAAAAATTTAATATTGTATTTATATTTTTTACAGTCAACCGTCTCTACAGCCAAAAGTTTTTAAAGCCTAAAGTAACAGTTTACGATCACAGTCCTTACCAATCAATCTCATAGTACCCCTCTCCCAAAGACCCATAAGATGACAATCTTTTACAAAAAAAGTATATACAGAGAGAAAGAGAGAGTGGAGTTAGATAAGCTTCTTTTTGAGGAAGTAACGTTTGAGATGCCAAACTTGAAACATTGAAACAATAAGGGAAACTCCTAAAGATATAAAGCCAAGTTGTGCAACCTTCGTGTTTGTCTTCTCGTTTTTGTCTCTCATATATGCTTCCCTGCACCATTTTTTTATATTATTGTTAGAATTTCAATTAGATCATTCATATTAAAACTATGTTATATATAACAGCAAGTTCTATAAAATTAAGATCGAGATGAAATAAGCTTAGACTAACCTTAGTTTTAAATAGAGTATGTTGACCCTAATAGCACTCACTAGTTCTGTTGATTTTCGAAGCCCAAGCTCCACACCCTGCAAAAACAATGCATATAATTCAACCCATATGTTTGTGTTCGTATCCAAAGAAATGTATTTTCGTAAGAATGTTTATGAATTGAACCTTTTTTTTAATAGCAACTTTAGTATAATGACACAAAAGATACTAAGTCCTCACAAAGATCAAAAACTATTGAATCTAAAAAGCTAGCTATTGTTAAAGGTCTGGAAAATTTCAAAAAAAAAGACACAAACTAATGACATATTAGTAAGTGTATGCCTAACTCACATCCAAAAACTAGTTCGAGAGTAGAGGATTGCCACAACATTTATATAAAGGTCGATGACGAACTAGACCTAACCTCTAGGTGTGAGACCAGCCTACGGATAGACTCCCTCACTGGGTATTCAAATAGACCGAAAGTAAGGGCCCATATCCGCGTGGGTGAGCGGAACAATGTGACTTAGTTTCTGCGTAGCAGGAGAATCGAACCCGGATTGTGTTGGCAACCAGGACTCGTCAACTACCACCAGACCACAAGGTCCGCTCATCATTCATGAGATTTTTTGATACGTCATTCCACTCAAGTCTGAACATCTAAAGCATGGAGTTTTTCATGGATAGCCCGAGGTGCACCACGAAGTGCGCCCACAATCGAATAACTGATTGAGCCTAAGCGAAAGAATTGTTTTGATACCATATTAGTAAATGTAGATCTAACTCACACTCAAATGGTAGCTTAAGAGTGAATGATTGCAACAACACTTATAGATCGATCCATACTCATTCAAAGTATTGATGTGAGATTTTTGATAAGACCAAACAAGGATTTTACACCTAGTTTGATGCTATGAACGAAATTTAGGCGAGCCAAAAGGCAAAAAAATTAGACCCGTAATATGAATAGAACTTGCCTCGATCTTTTCTTTCTTAGCAATAGAATCCCAATCTTTGGCTCTGATTCCCATCTTCCAATCAATACTGACGATAACAGAGTTATTATTGGATGTGTGATGTGTTTGATCGTGATGCATTGATAAACAAGCTAAGTATGTTCCGGTCTCGGTCGTTGTAAATGCAACTTGGTCATGCGTTACGTTCTTTTTCATGTATAGTTCCTTCCGGTTTGCCGCCGATGTTACCTACATACATCAAACCAAGACATAATATTATATATATATGAAAGATGTCTGGTTCATTGTTGATCTTCAATCTCGATTTTAAATTTCTTCTTTTAGCTAGGCATGTTATTATCATCTTATCTAATCTCCTTTAGATTGAGAAACAAAACATCGGTGGCATCGTTGGAAAAAAATATCTCATATAATATACGTGACGACGTACCAACTAGAAAAAAATAACTATACAATGAAAAGTGTCTAAGATCTTGATTGTTCGTGGTTTTTAAAATGGTTTTAGGTTCCAATATCCACATTTTCCATCATTTATGATTATGTAAAAGTAGATTTCCTAAATGATAGAGAATCTAGTTTTTTGAGAGTTTTTGTTCTTTATACACAAAATCTAAAAACCAAAAATCTTTGGTTTTTCACCAAAAATTGTCGTCACTTTTTTATTATTTATTATTCAACTGATATTTTTACCTAAAAATATAGATTTCCGGTTATTATGGAGAAACTAAACAAGTTACCAATCAAGATTTTGTGAAAACAAGATTTACAACGAAATCAAAATCTAATAACTCAAAAACCAAAATCCAAAAACTATTTTAAAAATTACAAACATTGGGAGTCTAAGTATTGAGTTATGCCTTTAGGTGTAATAAAATTTACGAAGGTGTCATTCTATCTAAAATATTCTACTCTATATGTTTTGTACGCATATTAAGAAATTTTTTAAAAAGTCTTACCTGCCCTTTATTAATATTTTAAAAATAATTCTCTCCCCAATTAATACATTAAAACAGTGAGGTTAAAATCGGAATTTCGTTTATAAATTTGCGTCGAAAATGTAAAACGACACTCTTTGTGAAACAAAATTAAAACCTCAAAACGACACTTTTTGAGAAACGGAGAGAGTATTATTTACATATTTAGCTAATAGCTCAGAAACCCTTATTGGAAATTAATCAAAGAAAATTTAAAAATCCCAAAACAGAATCGCTACCAAGCATTAAAAGAAGAATACGTAATATTATATATTAGAGTATGGTTTTAGTATTACGAACCCGAACATCTAATGTCGGACCCATTTCAATGTTACCCTCGTCGATGCAAAGGTAATCGACGATAACAACAACATTCTCACGGATCTTTTCGTAGACACATCTCTCGCCGGAACTTGGAACTGTTATCCATATCGCCTCGGCCACCGGAAACATAGAGCCACCGCCCGCTAGACAAATCAAACCAACGAATAATGCGACTGATGAGATCGTCATTTGATTGAGGGAACGTTATTATTAAGCAAAATAAGGTTAAGTTCCATTTTGTAAGTTGTAAATTGTAACCATTGGTTGGTGATTTTCTTGTGTTCCAATCATGAAGCGCCATGTTCTGAGAGCCTTTTTTGGGAGTATACTTAATTGGAAATAGCGTTTAATTTTGACCAGACAATATCATCTTTATAAGGAAGTAAATCTAAAAAATATCCAAAAGAAAATGAAAAGATTATTATACTTCATCTACTTCAATTTTATTCCTTCTATTTCAAAATGTAAGTTGTTTTGGCTAAAAACATGCATGTTAAAACATTTTTGTTTTTTTGTATTTTAGAAAAAAATAAAGTATAATTTAGTCTTTTGCATTTCATTAAAGAAGAAAAATAATTGTTTAAAGAGAAAAAAGAACAAAAGCAAAGAGAAAATAACCAATAATTCGCAATGCCGTTGGGAACCAGAGACAAGTGATCATTTATTTTTTGTTTGTGAATATGCACAAATGATCTGGAGAAGGGCTCAATTGAGTAATCGAAACATCACGGATCCCATGACCCCCTTTGAAACCAAATCACAAACAATTCTTGAATGTCATAATAATAGTAACATGCTATCAATGAATCAACAACTTTCTCTTTGGATCTTATGGCATTTATGGAAAAGTCGCAATATGTTGGTTTTCCAACAAAGACAAGGTTTATGGAACCACGATCTTACGAAGGCTAAGTTAGACACTAAGGAATGGATTGACAACAACAGTTTCCAGATCAAAATTCATCAACATATAACCAAACGAAAGCGTACTCGACTCATAACTCAATGGAAAAGTCTTCCTACAAATTTCTACAAATGTAATTATGACGCTAGCTTCAAATTGAATGAAAAGATATGGCTGCATGGATTGTTCGAGATTTACAAGGTTATTTTAGATAAGCAGCTCAAAGTCGAGGAAGACTATGTATCAATCCACTATAAAGTGAATTACAAGCTCTTTTAATGAGAATGCAACATCTATGGATACGTGGTTATAAAAAGGTAATCTTTGAAGGAGATAACAAGAATTTATGTACAAGATAAAGATTAAAATTTTGGACTACAAAATTATATCCGAGACATCAAATGGTGGAAAAGTAAATTTGAGACGATTGCATTTTATTGGATATCAAGAACCTCAAATCAAGCGGCGGTTATTCTGGTGAAACATATTAATGTGTTATATGTATTCAATACTTAAAGCATCTCCAGCGGTAAGTTTCTTAGCTTGAGTTTCTCACTAATTTTAAATTAATATTTTAGTATATTTTCATTACACAATTAAAATTAAATCTAAAAATCAACTATGGACCAATTAAAAATGTCAAATGGAGAAACCATCTCTCAATGATCTCTTCAAATCTCTCAAATGAAAGACGATTCTCACTCTCTCTCTCCTTTTTTTGGAAAAATCTAGTAAGAGTTGTCTGTCGGAGCGACTCTTACTTTTATGTACCAAACTATTATAAACATCCTCTATGAAAAATACTTTTCATCTCATTAATGAAATTCCTTTGCGGAAAATTTTTTATTATGTTAGAGACTTAGAGATTTGCTTTAACTTAAATTTTGCATTGGATTTGCAACAATTTATGGTATGAAACAATAATAATCCTCCAAAACAATTTACATTTTGAAAAGAGATAGCATATTGATTATTAGCAAAGTGATTTTGACTCAGATAAAAAATTATAGCGACTAAATTCAAATTAGTGGTAATAATTTAGTTAATCAAACTATAAAACTATTTTAAAATTTAATCAAATAAAAAAATAGAAATAATTATTAAAAACAATCAGGTCTCACTGCTAGGTTTGGTTGGATGTGCACAAATAGGTATAACCAAATAATTTTGATGGGGGCGAAATGTCACCGTTGGAGTCTCTCACCATTCCATTTAGAGTTGGAAGCTCTGTTATGAACGATGTTGTAACTACAAAACCGAAGCATAAATTGTCAGCTCTTCCAAACCGATTGTGCGGAACTTATCAGTATTATTCAACAATTGGATGATTGGTCAATCCTTCATACGCAAATTCAGGATTATCAGCTTCTACGTGGTCACTTTCCAAGCTTCTCTTTGTATCTTATTCCGCGTACGACGAATACATAAGCATATCAATTGGCTCGAGGATCCCGTACTTTCTTTCGAGATTATACTTTTGTAGATTCCGCTTCTCCGAATTGGTTATCCAATTTGGAAGACAATTTCTTATTAATGTGTGGTTGATAATATTGATTAAGAAAAACCTTACAATATACGGAAACTATTTTAGTTCCTTAAAATACAATTAATATTTTAAAATAAAAACCTTTTAAAATAATAAATAACTCAAAAATAAAAAGAAGTATTCAAACTTAACAAAATATACTTATGATAATTATATACAGAGTATTTTTTTGCCATCGTAAGAAATTTATATTTAAAAAAAGAATATTTAATAAAACAATACACTAATTTCTTTTACAAAACATGATTTAAATTATTTGAAATAAATAAATCTATAAAATTAGAAGAAAAATTATGTACGAGATAATTTTAGTAAACAAGTTATAAAAGAGTATAAAGTTTTTTAAAAATAATTTTTATAAATATGAAATTTGTAATATGATATATCATATGTATATAATAAAATTTTAAAATTTACAAAATAAAAAGTTAATAAATTTAAAATGTTGGATATTGATATATTATTTAAGTCCACGTCAACTAGTTTAAATGATGTTTAGGTAGCTATATACATATTTAAAAATTACAAATATTTATATAATTCACTTTGTTTATGTAACCAATAAAAAAATTGTAGAATATGAATGATAAAAAATAAGTTATTTTATTTTCTGTATCAAAACAGTTTTATATTAAAACTCTAAAAGTTCACTTAAAATGAAATAGATGAAGTAATATTTTCAAAAATTTTAATTACCCTACTTAGTCATGGATATTTTCTTAAGATTAATTTACAGAAATACACTTAAAAGGAAAAGAAATTTTACATTTACACCTGTCTTTTAATGGTTCTCAAATATGCACCTCAAATATTAGGGTTTAGGGTTTAAGGTTTAGTGATTAGGGTTTAGGGTTTAGCTATTAGGGTTTAAAGTTTAGGAATTATGGTTTAGGGTTTAGGGTTTAACGTTTAGGGTTTCTTTTAGTCTAGGGATATAATGGTCTTTTTCATTAAAAAGGGAGGTGTAAAAATAAAATTTTTTCAAACAGGGATATTTTTGAAAAACAGACAATACAAAGATGTATTTTTGTAAGTTTCCCTTTTCTTAATGTGTGTAAGTTTTTTTTTGGTCAACAAAGAGAATGTGTGTAAGTTTTATTATAGTAGTATATCATTGAACTAGATAAGATCTTGTGTAATACTGGGAAATGAAATATAAAATATTATTAAGATTTTAAGTTTTAAAGTTGAAATCCACGTAACTACAATCTCTAAATTTAAAATCAAGATTAAAACCATGGTTAGTTATATAAAAATTATGAACTATAATCAATATCATCCAAATTAATCTAAGATTTTTAATATCACGTGAAATAACGTTCTTAATTAAATATTATTGTTTATCATGTTTGCATATATATAATAATTAATATTAAATATTTTAACAGAAATAAATATTTAATATTTTAATTGAAATATAAAATTTATTTGTTTATGTAAAATATTTGCTTACACAAAATTAGAAATTTAAATACTTGACATATGTCAATAATCTGATCAATTAGATACACGTTTCAGAATCTTGTGAGTTATAATTTGAGAACGTATCAATACTGTCAAGTTCACGTCGAACGCTTTCCCAAAACCACTCCTAGAAAAAAAAATGTCATAATACTATTACTAGCATTACAATTTCCCAAAAGTCCAACAATTTATCCAACCAACATAAATAAAATTAAAAATAAAACACAAACTTCAAAAAACGAATTTAAAAAAAAAAAAACAGCAACTTTCATTTTTATTCTCCCCACTTTGATTGCGAGAGATAAAGGTCGAGAAAGTCTTTTCCTCATCCTTCACCCTCATCGTTTCGCGTTTCTTCTCCCTCATTCTCTCAAGATGCTCATCAGAAACTCTCTCCTTTTCGTCTCCTTGATGTCTTTTCTCTTCTAATCTCCGGCGTGAGAGATAGAGAAGGGCAAAACAAAATCGAGAAGAAGGATTCAAAAAACAGAGGAAGAGAAAGAGATAAGCTTTCTATGGCCGACAAGGAAGCTATGGTCGATCCTTTTTTGGTCGAAGCTCTTCAGAACCCTCGTCATCGACTCACCAGTTAGTCAAATTTCTCACATACCCTCGATTTCAATTTTGCTTTCTCTCTGTTGGATTTGTCCATGTCCATGTCTCTGTAGTTTTCTAGGGTTTCGTAGAATTTGGGGAATTTTGACTTTCTCTATAGCTCAATCGTCTCTTAGAGGAATTAGATCCATGACTATTATATCCCCCAAATCATAATCAGATTCCTCATGATTGAAGCCATGAACATTGAAGCTTGAGTAATCACTCTGAATTGGTTCTCCATGAGCTCAAGTTTTAACACTTTTATCTCTGTGGATGCTTAGTGTTCTGTATCTAGAAAGATTTTCTTCAATTGTAGTTGATGGGTGAGTGAAAAAGAGTTTCCTTTTGGTTTATTTTGTGTTGTTTATAGTTTTGCGGATGGAGTTGGATATACAGAAGTTTTTTCAGAATCCCGAGCAGCTTCAGTTCGAGTTTCGGCCTTTTCCGACATCTTACCTTCGTCTTGCTGCACATCGAGTTGCTCAACATTATGGACTAGTAACCATGGCTTTAGACAATGGTAGTGGTGCATTAGATGGATCCGATAACAGAATCTTGGTGACGAAAACAGTGGAAAGTAAATTTCCTCATGTTTGCTTATCCGAAATTCCTGTTAAGCAACCCGAGAATGGTAGACCCGAGGGTTTCAAGATTGCTATCAAGCCTAGACCCAAAAGAGGATCCGGTTCTGGAGGTAATGGATCAGGAGTACAACAGAATCTTCTGAGAAGTGTTGAGGAGAGAAAAGAAGAGTATGATAAAGCTCGGGCTCGGATCTTTAACAGCCCTAGTAGTTCTGACTCTGAAGATTCTTCATCCCTACGAGCTCCTCCTCCTCCTCCTCTTGAAGGGAAACAGATATGTATAAACCGAAATGAGACTGAAGTGGGAGTCAGTAATAATCCGGTTGATGCAGAGAGGAATACTGGACGGACTTCTCGAGTAGCCATTATTAGGGACAGAGAGAAGGATCGGTATGACCCAGATTATGATCGAAGCTATGATAGGTATGTCGTGGATCCAGCCTACAGGTAAACCTTTTCCATCTTTTTAACGCCGACATTCAAGAAAATTAGGTTGTAGTCTCTCTGCGAATAAGTGGTCATTTTCTTGTAGGTACGTTAGAGTAATGCCGTCTGGCCAAAACTTCAATCCAATACCGTTCCACATCCCGTTTCACGATGGTGTTTTCCCGCAGATGCCAAGAGGTCATCAAGCTAATCTAAACTATGGGCATCCGCTAAACCCGGCCTTGAGCCCCTTCACTAATAACGCGGCTGCTTATACAATGTGGCCAAACTCACCCGCTATGAACTATGCACAGTCTTTGAACGGTCCAGACACAAATCTTTTCAGGTTTGCTCGTTCTTAACAGTTACTTTCTTTCGCCATTCGATTAGACCTTAAACCTAATCGCTTTTCTTGTTATTTTTTGCCTGCAGGCATCCTTCTGCAAGCAATCCCTGACCGCAAATGGTGTTTCGAGTACTTACTTTCAATGTCTGTATGAAAAAATCAGATTCTATAGCTAATATTAGACATTTTTAGGTGCTTCTGTGTTCTGTTCCCAACAATGGATGTTTCTCTTATATAACAAGACATCTTCTTTTTATATTGTTGTTATCATTGAACTTTGCATGAACCCTAGAACCAATCTTTTGTGATGAACCAAACTCCGAACCCAATCGGTACTCGAATCCGTACGAGTATTCCACAAAGTTCGAAAAATCCCGACAATCTCAAACTTAAATTTGAAATTCGAAATTCTGAATCCGTTATTCCAAAAATTTAAACATGATCAATCATACATTGAATACAAAAAATTTTAAAAATATCTTCTCGATCGTGCGGGTTAAGCTTTAGTGTAAAAATTAAATTAGTTTCAATAAAAATAAATTACATTTTTAAAATATTTTAAAAAGAATATTACTACAAAGGATGGGTGAGACAAGATTAAGACATGCCAGCTATGAACCCACCACCATTGCTTTTTAAAATCATTAGCCTCTTGAAATAATTTAACTTTCATTATAAACAAATCAAAAACCAAAACTATTGAAATACTTTATTTGGGTTTGGTCCTTTCAATGATTTCCTTAGACATTTTTTGCATACATACGACTTTTATAATTTGGTAATAAATAAGTTTTGGTATGATTAAGGAAGAAGTGAGAGAGAGCATCAAGTTCTGATTCGCCATCCCATTGTCTCTTTGATTATTATTGGTTGCTTCGTGTCATTTCTATTCATTGTACTACTGCATCTATCATCATTGTTATTATTGGTCAATCACATATATATCTTCTCCACGAAAAACAATGTAACGCTCCGTACCGCCCTTTCCGTGTGTTCCGATATTCTTTTCGGATCTATCTTGTCAAATGTTCGAGAACACGGTTTTAAAGTCATTATTTACTGTCTTTACAATTACCACGCGATCTTTCTCCGTATTTTTGTCTTCACTCGCACGATTTCGAAAATCCATTTTCCGAAAGGTCAGACATCCTAAGGCTACTCCAGTATAAACACTTTTTTTCAGGATGTGCGGCTGAAAAGATAAGTACATATTGATGACATAAATAATCAAATCAATTCTACACTATAAATCGGGATCTCACAAACAATTTTATGGAAAATATTTATCAGATTCTTGATTCTTGTAATCAAAATATTTGATGACTGAAACAAAGACAAGAAAATGGAAAAGCAAAGAACATTGCGAAGTAAATTTTGTTTTTAAAAATTCTAAGATCGATTCTTTTTTCCAATTTTGTGAAGTGTACCAGTACGAATGTACACAAATGAACTCATCTTTACATGAATCATCATCATGAAAGAAGAAGCTACAAATTGTTAACAAGCCATGACTTGAGAGAGCTTCAAACTTAGAATTGGATCATACATCGAAGCCCGGATAGTATCGATGATAAACCGATGAGACCATCGATGCCAAGAAACGATCAGTAGACTCAAAATCAATGTTCTTGAAGACTGCAGATAACAAAATATTAAAGGAATCAAGCTTACTACTAGCCTACATTGCAAGCTATAGTTGTAACACATAAGAGTCAAGAATCAGAATCTTGAAGGTTATTACCGGAAGATTCGAGTTTAATCGTCTCGAGTTGGGAACAAAGTCAAGACTGTTCTGCCACCATTGGCGTTTGCAGATTCCAAATCTTCAACGTAGTTTGGTGTTGACATTCTGTGAATCGGTTGATGCTGAGCTTGCCTTGCCAAAAACGACGACGGATCGAATTTTCCGTTCGTCGTCGGTGGCGATCCGAATTGTCCGTTAGTCGTCGGTGAATTGAATTGACTGTTCGTCGGAGAGCCAAAATGAGTGGAGGTGGAGATTTGGCGGTGGTGGAATTGAGGCGGTTGCAGATGAGTATTAGCGGCTGCGGCGGCTGCAGCGGCGGCGGCGGCCATTTGCTGCTGCTGTTGAAGAGTCGCGATTGGAACAAAAGACGACATGAAATGGTCGGAGGTTGGGACTCGATTCGGGTGAAGGAAATGAGCTGGCACCGGAGAGCTAGCGAAGAGACGATCCGTCGCCGGATCTGATCCAGCTCCGCCGCCGGAAGATAGCCCTTGCATTCTCTTGAGATAAAGTCGATACTTTTGCAAATGGCTCGCGACGTTTTCTCTAGTTAACCCATCAACGCTCATGAGCTGCATAATGGTTTTAGGAACGGCGTTTTTGATTCCGAGATGCGCGACGGCGTCGACGAATCGCTTATGTAGCTGCGGCGTCCAGACGAGCCGTGGCCGCTTAAGGGTTCGTGCGGGTTCATCTCCGGCAGCTCCTGAGCCTAGATCTGCTGAATCCGCCGCGAATTCGGCGGAGGAATTGGCTTGAGAAGACGGAAGCTGAAGCTGCGACGGCGTGGTTTGGTGATTAGGTTGACCGGAGTTTCCGTTTACATGACTAGGGCTTCTGATATCGAAGGCGAGAGCTAGATCGGGAGAAATCAAAGATTGAGATAACGGCATAAGCTCCTCCGGCGATGGAAGCTCTTCTTCCCATCTCGCGAACCAATCTGAATCGTCTTCTTTCATTATCCTCAAGAGCTTAGAGAGAAGAGAGAGAGCAAATCTCAAAACCCAAGTGTTGATTTCACAAACCCAGAAAGAGATTCAAAGAAATCACTGAAGAAAGAGAAAGAAAAAACAAACTAAAAAGACAAAACTTTCCCGGAAAAGTACAAACAGAGAAAATCACAGAGAAAATGAAACAAACTACTAAAGATAATTACTTTTATTCATACTTTCACTTTCCCTTAGCTTGAAGATGAAGAGAAGAAGAAGAAGAAGAAAAGAGAAGGAATCTGAGAATAGATGATGATGATGATGATTGATAAGATGGAGAGAAGTTCGAGGTGGATCTTCTTTCTTTCTTAGTTTTTTTTTTTGTTTTCCTTTTTTCTTTTGTACTCTTTAATTTATGAAGAAGAGTACTTACCAAATCTACATTTATTTTATGTTCTGAATATATATTTTTTATTATATAGTTTTTTGGATATATCAAAACTCGACCGACGATAACTTTGGCGCGTGGAGTTCACATTAAAATTGACGAAGTGAAACACCACAACTTGTTGATTCTTTATTTCGATTGCATTACTATTTTATAAAGTAATTTTAATGTGAACTCCACGCGCCAACAAGATTTGGGATGACTGTGTGGAATGGTTTAATGCGCAGGTAATAGCGACTCAGAACGCATCAGTGGCAAGCTCGAGTCTTCCTGTTTCTGAAACATCAAAACTCTGGAAGCTGCCTGAGTGTGGTCGGTTAAAATGTGATGTGGGTTGTGATTGGTCCAAAAAGAAAAGTCTATGTGGTAGCTCGTGGATTTTGCGTGATCATTTTGGGATGGTTTTGTTACATAGTCGTAGAGCTTTTAGTTTCGTCAACGATCTTGTTGATGCGAAACAACAAAGTCTTCTATGGGCTATAGATTGTATGAAGAGTCATCGTGTGGAGAAAATTGTTTTTGCAATTGAGGCTAAAAAATTGGTGGGTGGTGTAACGCGTCCTCCGGATTGGTCGGCTTTTAAAGGTTTTACAGTGCAAATTGTAGTTGTTTTGGCTGGTCTTTCATCGTGGAAGCTGGAATATGCTTCGAGCCTTTTAAATAGATGTGCGGTCTTGATTGCTCGAAGTGTATCGAGGGAGGGTAGATGGCGATCCTATGTTGCTTCAAGTCCTCCGTCATGGTTGGTGCCTGTGCTTGAACAAGAAAAGCCATGTGATTAGCTTGTTCTCACTGTTACAATCTTCGTCTCCTCCTCTTTATCTTTGATGTTCATGCTATGTCTCTGTTTCTTAAAGAACCTGTTGCTCTGTTTTTTTTTCCTATTTGCTTAAGTCTTTATTTCTTGTATATTGGACAATGTATTGGAATCAGATGTTCAAAAAAAAAAAGTAAGATAACTTTTTTTGATCTATTATAATTACAAATTATGAGCAACAATTACAAAAATAATTTTTTATTGAATAAATTTTTTAGTTCTATCATTACACTGAATATTTTCTATAAATCTGTTTCAGTATAAAAAATCGATCTCCAAATCTTTTAATGTAAAAAAGTTAATAAATATTTAGTCAACCACGTACTAAAGGGACTTCCATTACACTAAAGAAGATAATTGGATTTCAAATCGAAAAGTTTGAAAGTTTTTTTTTTTTTTGATTAAACTAAAATCTTTACTAATATGTGAATGAGACCGACACTAAACAAAAAAGGAGAAAAGACTTTTGCGATATACTTTAAAATTCAGCAGAACATTAACACTCTTTTTAGCAATAAAAACGTGTGTACTTGGATTAACATATTTCTATCAAGTTTTCTTTTATAGTTATAAAACTATTGTGTATACTTGCAATATTAAAAATATGTTGTTAGCATTTCATTATCGATAAATAATTATGCTTTCTTTGGAAGAAAATTGAAGGAAAAAACGTTTATCAAAAAAAAAATTTTGAAGGAAAAATTTTTGGAATCAAAAACGCAAAATGGAAAGGCAAGTACATTCAAATAACATGAAAATTCAAATTGGTGAAACTATACAAACATGAAGATCATGCCATCAAAATATCATCGATCATCTTTTAGTGGAACAAGAATGATATTAAAACAAACACACAAGGCCCATGACAAGTCTAAAGCCCATAAAATTGGATTCTCAACAAGTGTAGATTCTTATAGTGACTAGGGCCGACATATTACCCGATCCGAATAACCGAACCGAAAGAACCGAAAATTTTAGAACGGAAACCGAATCGAATTTCTAAAAATACTCGAACGGTTACCTATAATTAAGAGCCGAAAGAACCGAAACCGAACCAAACCAAATCGAAACGGGTACCCGAAAATACCCGAAATATACTTAGGTACCATAAAATATTTCCAATATTTTAGACCGTATAACCAAATATACCCGAAATATAAAAAATATACCCGATAAAAATCTACCCAAACATACCCGAATATATCCGAACATACCCGAACATATCCGAAAAACTCAAAAATAACTGAAATATCCGAAAAATATTCGAAAAATGTAAAAAGTTCCCAAAAATATATGAGAATACCTGAAAATACCCGAATTACCCGAAAATACCCGAACCCGAATTGGAACCGAAAAACTTTCGGATCTTTTCCGGTTCTGATTCCAAGTAACCAGAACCGATCCGAACCGAACGAGAACCGAACCAAGCCGGACCGAAATTTTCTCGGTTTCTAAATGGGTACCAAAACTTAAAAACCGAACTACCCAAAAACCGAAAGAACCGACCCGAACCGACCCGAAGAACCAAACGCCCAGCCCTACTAGCGACAATGGATGATGTAACCTTGAGAATTGCTATTTGCTAATTTGAGCAACTATCCTTCGTTTCATGATAATGTAATAATGAAATTTAGACTTCTGATATTCTTTAATTGATTTTTTTTTGTCAACAACTTAAAAAATTAAACCGATTCGGTAATCCAAATCGGTAACACAAAACTTACATAACATATAACATACGGAAGCTGGCGAGCATTACGTGCTAACCGATCCGCTTGAGTGTTAAGACTGCGCGAAATGCATGCTAAAGAAAAAGTAGTGAAACTTCCTTTACATGTCTTTATTTCCTCCAAATAGATGCGGAAAGCTGGCCACTCGTGAGGAGATTTCACCATCTTCACTAATTCGATACTGTCCGTTGCAAAAGCCACAGACGTCTGTTGATGAAAAAGCATGTAGTGCATCGCCCAAATCAAAGCTCCAACTTCAGCATGTAGTGGTGTAAGACTTCGACAGACATTCTTTAATTGATCTACCTTCTTTTTATTTTTATTGCACCTTAATAAATATTCTTTATGAACTACTTTATTTGTTAATATTAGCATCTACACCATTATATTTTCGGTGATCTTCATGCAAAATAAAAAGCCGTGAATTTTTTTTTTTAGCATAGGAGGTTCATAGTTAATGCTCTTAATCTTTCCGATACGGGATCAGAGCAAGTAAGATACTCGTATTTGACGAGTAAATTCCTCCCAACATACTTCGAACTCATGATCTTCTCTTTGATTCAATAAGATTTTACCGCTGACCAACATTTCATTGATTATTTTATTAATATGTGATAAGAATCTATTTCATGTTATGATGCTAACAAATCCTTTTCTCCTCTTAAACAATGATTTCTTAGAACCTTTGCAATTGTTCACTAATAGACAACAATGGCATGCTTGATAAGAATCATAATATGAAGATTTTGCAGCGTTTTGCTAAAAACGACGTCGAATTGTACTAGTTAAAACGCAGCGTTTTGCTATAACAGTTCCGTTTAAAATTTTTGACGACAAATTTGATGGAGGATTTAAAATATTAACGAAGTTAACATTGAGGGATTTTTTCATTAGATCTTTAATTGAGGGGTTTTTTCACGATTGATATTTTTTTGAGAGGTTTTTTCACTAATAACCTAATTAATTTACACATATAAACAAAAAACGACGTCGTTTTGTACTAGTTAAAACGCAGCGTTTTGATATAACGATTCCGTTTGACTTTTTTGACGATAAAATTGACGGAAGGTTTAAAATATTAACGGAAATACATTGAGGGGTTTTGTTCGTTAAATCTTTAATTGAGGGGCTTTTTTGCGATTGATAATTTTTTGAAGGATTTTTTCACTAAAAACCCAAATACATACTATGAAATCAAATATGGAGCTAGCAATTTAGCATATGATACTAACCAAATTCATCCACAATATAAAAAAAAACATTTCTTCACACCAAAAGTTTCAAGAGAAGAAGAAGAATATCATCATTATTAAGTTGTTACCCTTTTAGGATCTATAGAATCAAAATCTAAGTAATGGGTTTTAATGCAAAGTTGAAGTCAACACAATAACATATAAATGAACATAATTGTCTCTTAGTTCTTACTTCTTACATACACCACATAGATAATAGTGAGAAAAATTCTTCCCTTAAAAGTCAATTGTTAACAATGATCTAGCCGAAATTATTGGAAAAAACATCATTATCCAAATTCTAACAAAAAGATAAAAATATAAAAATCATTATCCTAAATAAAAAATACATCTTTATCCAAAAAGAACAGAACAAAAAAAGTGGATGAACAGGTGAAGAGGAAGAGGGTTTAGTAAGTAGTCGTCGCTTCTAATCAACTTCTACTTACTCCACGAAAACAAGCAATTCAATCAAACGTGAAAGCAAACTTATCTTTGATCTTTGATCTCTTACTCTTAAGCAAGAATCTACACAACACACACACACACACATTCTTATAACCCTCTTCTTGTCTCTCTTCTTTTACCCATTTCTTGTCTCCTTTCAGACCAATCTTCTTGTCTTCTTCTTTGTTCCTTCAACAAAGGTTTGCTTTTTCATGTATTGTTGATTTCAGTTTCTGGGTTCTTTTCTTCCTGTTTATGGTTTTTAGTTAGTTACTTATCATCACCCTGACAAAAAGGCTCTAACTTTAGGACTAAGATCTTTGATTCTCTTAAGAAAACTCTGAGAAAGAAGAAATCTTTCGTGAATTGAGTTTACTTTGTTCATCTCTGTTCTAGTTTCTGTTGCCAATTTTGATTTTAATGTCTCAAAGTTTGATCCTTTGAGCTGTGAGATTTAAGCCACTCTTTGATTTACTCTTGTGTTTGTGATATTTTTGGCATTGGTTTATCTTATATTTCATAGTTACAATGAAAACAAAAAAACAGAGTTTATCTTTCTTTAGCTAAGACCAGAAGATAAGTATGAGCTAAAGAAGCAATCTTTTTTTTTTTGCATGTATGATCTGATGTCAACATTACCACCATTGTAGTTTTCTTTTTTTGTATAGCTGTTACCATCTTTTGAGGCTTTTTGAGGATAAGTTTCAATCTTTCTTTCTATAAATATCTCTTTTGTAGGTTCTTGGTTGAAATCATTTGGATGTGGTGGTGATAATGGATATGGAGTCTTGGAAGTTTCTTAGAAGTGTTTGCATACTTTCTTTCCTCCTTGGCTCTTTATTTGTCTATCAAAGCCTTCGTGTTGTTCATGCTCAAGACGATACAAAACCGGCCGTGACTTTGCAAATCAATGCTTCTAATGCAGCTGGACGACGCATTCCTGAAACGCTGTTTGGTATATTCTTCGAGGTTTGTTTATGTTACAGCCTGAAACAGGGCTATTTTATTTGTAAACTGTGGTTAGATTATGGCTCAGTACATGAGTTTTATATGCGATATGGTCAAATGATTTACAGGAGATTAATCATGCTGGTGCTGGTGGATTATGGGCTGAACTTGTTAGCAACAGAGGTGAAATGTTAGGCTTATTGCTTTGGAATAATGTCGGTACTTTACTCTTAAGCGGAAACTTTGGTTTCCAGGGTTTGAAGCTGGTGGGCAAAACACGCCATCTAATATCTGGCCGTGGTCTATTGTTGGTGATCAGTCATCCATATATGTAGCTACAGACCGTTCATCGTGCTTTGAACGGAATAAAATCGCGTTGAGAATGGATGTGCTCTGTGATAGCAATGGTTGTCCATCAGGAGGTGTTGGAGTTTATAACCCCGGTTACTGGGGCATGGTGAGAGTCGATTTCAAAAATTTTACAGCTCAGTTTTCTGTTTCCGCTCGGTGTTGAGAAAGTATGTATGAAGTTGACTTTTCTTTTTGTGTTTAGAATATTGAAGAAGGAAAGAAGTATAAGGTGGCTCTTTATGTGCGGTCGACCGGTGATGTTGATTTGTCTGTGTCGTTGACTAGTTCGAATGGATCGTTGACTCTTGCTTCTGAAAAGATCACGTGAGAAACACTTTCCGATAGCTTCAGTTAAGTCTGAATATGTTTCTGTTGTTGTATGATGTGAGAAAGTTTCAATATGTGTGCTTTCATTTGCTTCAATTGTAGAGCTTCTGCTTCCGATGTTTCGAAATGGACTAAAAGGGAGGTTGTTTTGGAGGCAAAAGCCACAGATCATGGTGCAAGACTTCAGTTAACAACAACCAAGAAAGGGTCAATATGGATTGACCAAGTCTCGGCCATGCCTGTTAATACTTACAAGGTTCCTTCTCATTCCCTATAGAACCTTGAAACGATAGATTGCAGATTGTTGGTTGGGAATAGAATTGAAATTTAAAAATCAAATGTTTGATCTCTTTTGTTGGATTGCAGGGACACGGCTTTAGAAACGATCTTTTCCAAATGATGGTCGATATTAAACCCCGTTTCATCCGTTTCCCAGGTACTATTCAAGACTAGTGGCATGGCATCTTTTACGCATTATGTCCATAGTTTATTCTTCATTTTGGATTTTTGTGGACTTAGGTGGTTGTTTTGTCGAGGGCGAATGGTTAAGTAACGCATTCCGATGGAAAGAAACAGTAGGACCTTGGGAAGAGAGACCAGGACATTTTGGTGACGTTTGGAAGTACTGGACCGATGATGGTCTTGGTCACTTCGAATTCTTTCAAGTGAGACTTCTTTTTTTCAACTCTATTGAGTCTATGGAACCTTCATTTTTGGATTTGTAATGATTCCACGAGCTCGATATCTAATGTTAAGTGTGACATGCTTGCAGTTGGCAGAAGACATTGGTGCAGCTCCGATATGGGTGTTTAACAACGGTATTCTTTCTCGAGTGTAACCCACTAATGTTTCTTCATATTCCGAATCCGTTGACATTATTTCTTACAAGTCTTCACCTTTGTGCAGGAATTAGTCACAATGATGAAGTTGAAACTGCCAGTATCATGCCTTTTGTTCAAGTATGATTCTAAAACTCCTCTGTTTCACTACTGAAGTAGCTGAAAATTCAAAACTTTTTCTTTTCTTTGTTTCAGGAAGCTCTAGATGGTATCGAATTTGCTCGAGGAGATGCTAATACTACTTGGGGATCGGTTCGAGCTGCAATGGGACGCAAAGAACCTTTTGAATTGAAATATGTTGCTATTGGGAATGAAGATTGCGGAAAGACTTACTACCGAGGTTTTGCATCTCTCTACGATCACATTCGATTTTAATTGAGCTTGTTTGATACTAAATGAGATTACTACTTTACAGGAAACTATATTGTGTTCTATGATGCTATCAAAAAAGCCTATCCGGATATCAAAATCATCTCCAACTGTGATGGATCATCTCGTCCGCTCGACCACCCTGCTGATTACTATGATTATCACGTAAAAAAATCGTTTTCGATACAAACTTTGAAATGTTCTCTTGTATTTTCCTGATCTGAATGAAAAGTGTTTCCTTTTGGTCACAGATATACACTTCTGCTAGCAATTTGTTTTCCATGTATCATCAATTTGACCGCACTTCACGCAAAGGTCCAAAGGTACGGTAATAGATTTATACGAAACGAAACTTTCAGCGTTTTGCTCACTCGTGGAACTCTGTTTTGCAGGCTTTTGTGAGTGAATATGCCGTGACCGGGAAAGATGCTGGTACAGGAAGCTTGCTTGCCGCACTTGCAGAAGCTGCGTTTCTCATTGGTCTCGAAAAGAATAGGTTTCTCCTACTTTCCTCTTCCTCGGTGTTGATTGTAAAGTAAACACCAAAACATCTGATAAGCTTTCTTTGTTGCAGCGACGTTGTGGAAATGGCAAGCTATGCACCACTCTTTGTGAACACAAACGATAGACGGTATCTCTCTCTTTCTTTCTCGGTTTCCAATTCTTTTTATCGCTTCGCATGTTACTCGAAACAGAGGCGACAACAGTCAGAATCTCGATTTTCAGGTGGAACCCTGATGCTATAGTTTTCAATTCCTCTCATTTATATGGAACACCGAGCTATTGGGTTCAACGGTTCTTTGCAGAGTCAAGCGGAGCAACTCTTCTCACTTCAACACTCAACGGAAACTCTTCTTCTCTTGTCGCATCCACAATCTCCTGGAAAAACAATGACAAAGATTACATACGGATAAAGGTCGGTACACATATCTTGCAGAAACTTCAACCCCGAGGCGTTCTGACTCTAAAATCTTCGAACTTCGGATATATTTTTTTGCAGGCCGTTAACTTTGGAGCAAGCTCAGTAAACTTGAAGGTATTAGTAACTGGATTAGACCCGAACGTGATGAAAGTATCGGGATCGAAGAAGACGATACTTACATCTACAAATGTGATGGATGAAAACTCCTTCACACAACCAGAGAAGGTAAGAAAATCAAACAAATGAAACGAATCATCATTTGCAAATTTGAAGTCTTCTTTCTTAAATCCAATTCGATTTTTGTTTGTTTGTCGAAGGTGGTGCCACGCGAAAGCTTACTAGCGATGGCCGCGGAGGAGGAGGAGGATCTAACCGTTATTCTCCCACCACATTCCTTCTCTTCATTCGATTTGTTGAAAGAAGCTGCAAATATAAGAATGTCAGTCTCTGATCAGAAAACTTCTACTGTGTGAAAAGAGAAACGATGACACAAGAGTATATTGAAGAACATTCATATGTCAAAATGTCTCTTGTGGTTTAAATTATAAAAATATTTACATAACAGTAACAATTATAGTAATTTGTATTTGTAGAAACTTACTTTTACACTCACTCTTTCTCTCTAGTTTCATTAGTAAATAAAAATTTAGTGATATCCTTTTATTTTACCGCTATTTTCTTTATTTATTTTTCTAAGACCATCTCCAACTGTGTATCACCATTGGAATCCTTAAAACCAATTATTATATATTTTTATGATTAATTTATAGAAATACACTTAAAAAGAAAAGAAATTTTACATTTACATCTGTCTTTTAATGGTTCTCAAATATACACCTCTTATTTGCACAAATAGGGTTTATGGTTTAAGATTTAGTGATTAAGGTTTAGGGTTTAGCTATTAGGGTTTAAAGTTTAGGAATTATAGTTTAGGGTTAGGGTTTAACGTTTATGATTTCTTTTAGTCTAGGAGTATAATGGTATTTTTCATTAAAAAAAGAAGTGTAAAAATAAAAATTTTTCAAACAGGGGTATTTTTAAAAAACAGACAATACAAAGGTGTATTTTTGTAAGTCTCCCTATTTTTATTACTTAATTTTTTTTTAAGATGACCATTCGCGGACCGCTACGTGGCAGTGGAGCCCGCAAACAGTAACAAAACTCAACAAAGATCGATCTTTATCTAAGCAACCGAAGGATTCAATCCTTAACTGTGTATGGGCCCCACATAATATTTTAACATTTTTTACCTATGATTTTGTGCTTAAAAACTCCATTGGAGGTGCTCTAACCCCTTGTTTTTCATACCACCGATCCATATCTAATATCTAAATAACTTTAGACCATCTTCAACTCCACTACATTTTTTACTTCATAATGGAGTAAAATGTAATTTAGAGTTAAAAATGCTCAAACCCCAATTCAATTTTCCATTTCATAATAGAGTAAAACGTGAGTTTATTCTATAAATAGAGTAATACTTTTTTTGTTTGTTAAGTACTCCATTTTTCACTCTAAAATGGAGTAAAATGAAGTAGGACTGGAGTAAAATCCAACTTTATTATGGAGTTACTCCATTTTGGAGGAAAAATAGAGTTTTATATTGGAGATGCCCTTACTATGTTGTGCAATGCGATTTCGTGAAATCAAATTTCCGTGAAAGTCGGAGGTAAAAAAAAAAATACTATCAATAACCAAAAGAATTAATAATTAGTTTTAATTTTTTTGAATAACTAATTATATCCTACGTCCCTAATTTTTTTTGTTCATATAATATTTTTGTAAAACATTCTAATATTATAATAATTTTTATATACACCCACAAATTTAAATATCAAATTTTTGATGATAGTTTTTAATAAATTCATCCTAAAATAAAATGAGCAAATTGTCAAAAATAACCTAAAACAAATTTTTTTCTAAGG
>OVAN01005425.1:0-23532 GCA_900406275.1 Anastatica hierochuntica | reverse complement strand
TGATGTGGACACTCTAGAATTCTTAGAATAGTCCCTTTTAATTAGTTAGATTCTCGTCAAAACAATTATTCTTCTGTTTCACTTTAGAAACCTTTTAAGATTTTTGTACGTACGTCATCAAAAAAAATATTTTGTTTTTTTTTCCCTTTTTGATTAAAATATTATTTATTATTTACCATAAAATATTTTGAGCAATAACAAAACGGAGAACATAACACAAATAAAAAAGGTTTACATTGAAAATTAAAATATCATTTAAAACAAAATAAATTTGTTTTTATCAAACATCATTTATATGAAACGAAAAGAACTATAGTAGTACTATTCCATTTTGAATAGTAGTAGATATTTCTTATAACTATTGATCTATTAATTGCAATATCTAATATTTTATAAATTAAAAATCGGTTGTTAGTGGCTTATTGCAAGTTCAATGTACATGTACGCCCGTGCGTAACTACGTGTTTAACATGAAAAATGTGTAACAATGACTTTTCTTTTTCCTTTTTTCGCATTAAGTAATTCTCGCTTTAAATGAGAAGTATATACACATATAGACGTCTATATATACAACATCATACATCAAATAATAAATAGGTTTGGTTTACTTGTTACCAAAGTTGTTGAACTAACAAATTAAATGTCCAAAAAATCATGAAGAAGAGTTGTTCTTATTATAAATGTGAAAAATCTTCACCTAAACTTACTATAAGAAAATATACAATGTTGGTTTTCACATTAATGTCGAACTCAACATTACGTGTGTTTCATTTCTTTTCCAAACTATGGAAAGAATCAACACGTATCGTTTGAAAGTTTATTTCTTACATTTTTATCATTAAATTTACACCACTACCCAATTTCAGTTGCATGAACCAAAATCCGGTGAAAAGCTTTTGGTCTAGTAGTCAACGGTCTTAAAACTTTATAACATGGTTTAAGATTTGATTTCCAAAAAATACAGTTTACCGCAAATTACTGGATACAAACTTATAAAGGTTTCAGAGTTTACAAACATAATCGTTTTTCATGATGCATAGTATGTTCGTCGAAGATCTCATACATGCATAATTATACATCGTAGATCTGAAAATTACAAAGAGAACTGTCTCGTGAAAATTGTTGTTTATAAAACTAATCACCATAATTGTAGATGTTATATGTAGTGATCAACTAGTCATAATTTGTAATAGAAACATATTAAAATATATAAACGGTGTTGTAACTTTTGATCCAATCAATGTGAAAAAAACTGAAATTAAAATTTGATTTTCAAATATCAAAACTATATTTTATATCTTGTTCCGGTTTGCTTCCTTCACATTTTCCCATTGAGGGTCTAACAAAAACACAAAACAACATCGATTAAACACCCTCTAAACTGTTATACTCGATCGAGGTTTGAGTCTAGTGATTTCTTAAATTTATCTCTTTATTCATATTGTCTTTTTGTGTTAACAAAGACATCATTTCATAGATGACATTTCTTTACTATGTAATCACTCCATAGCATTAGTGGGCTTCTATGAATTTTCCTGATAAGGCCCACTGAAACAAGTTCCGGTGAACCAAGAATGTGCATATGCTACATTTGCTATATAACAATAATTGCTTTTCTTTAATCACAAATAACAATGATTGCTAATCCCAAATTTATAACACTGAAATTCTATTAACAACTAATTAATATGGCATTCATTGATTTTAGGCATATTTGATGCGTCTGATTCCGAATCTCTAATTAAAAGAAAAAAGAATTAAGGACTAAAGCTTGTAATTCCCCAAATATTAGTTTTTTTTCTGTAATTTCCAAAAGTTGGTGTTGATTACTTCAATCATTAAAGTGCAAGTAAAATTTGAATTTACGTAATATTTCAATTAGCCTTTGTATTGTGAAAATAGTACTCACACATTAAAAAAAATAGATGATTTTATTCATCTATTTTTATTACACCTGAACATCATTAACTAAAACGGATTCAACCAATAACACTATTGCAAAATACACATATTGTCATAAAACTAAATAACATTAAAATTTTGCATCGGTTATAACATCACATATTACGAAATAGAGGGAGTATCAAAGTATACCATCATCCATCTCTTAAATAAAACTTAATTTTATGAGATTTGGAAGTCGACTAGGGTTTAAAGTCGGTAGATACGTTGGGATATTATATGCACAAATATTCATTATGCGCACACGTGTGTTTGCGTACGTGTGTGATTGTGATAGTGTATATATAGATGCAGGTAGCTCATGGCAGAAATTGACGGAACACAGAGTTAATCTGATTCTTTAGAAATGTGGAAACCTCAAAAGCATGTCTTCATTATTTTATTATTTTATCTTCTCATGTTCCCATGTCACGTGACATTCCTCACCCTCGATCTTTTTGCATTTGCCTTTTCTCACTTATTTTACACAACCACAAATATCTATGTGCCAAAATATATAGAGATACTTTACATTAAAAATTCATATATTTTGGCGATGAAAGTTAAATTCTTATCAGCCCTTTTGAATATATTTTTTATGACAAGGGTTTAGGATCAATGTTTTGTCTCATTAAAATATTCTGTCTTAAGAAAGAAAAGTTGTTAGTGTTTGTAATTAAGGATACAAGTCATGCACATATCAAGACCTAACATCCAATCCAATAGTAACAATTGTTAATTCAAAGTTTTTAATTATATACCCTTTCTCTTTCTCTTTCTCTCTCACTCACTTTTCCTTTTCACCACAAAGCACTAATTGTGTGATCATCATCTTAATGACTACTATATCTCTAAAACCCTTCACACACTTCCTCAACACTTTTCTCGTCCTCTTCTTATAACAAACCCCACCATATATATATACATACAATACGAGACTATTCCTTGTTTGTTAAGATCAAACATAAGTTTGATTCCATGTCGAATCTAATTCGAGCAGATCATCATCAGCATCTTCCAAAGAAGAGGAAGAGAGGAGAAAGTAGGGTTTTTAGGCTGAAGACTTTCGGAGAGACAGGACATCCAGCTGAGATGAACGAGTTGTCTTTTAGAGATAACCTCGGGAAGTTACTTAAGTTTGGTCACTTTGAGAGCTCCGGTCTTATGGGAAGTTGGTCTTTTCAGCTTGAGGTTCATCGTCACCCAAATCCTTTCTATGTTCTTCTCTTTGTCGTTGAAGAGCCCATCGAAGCCTCTCTTAACCTCCGTTGCAACCATTGCCAATATGTTGGTGACGTCCTCTTTCTCTCTCTCTCTCTCTCTCTCCCTCTCTCTCTTCCTCTCTCTATATTTATACTTTTCTTTGCATATCTATCGATATATATGCATGGTAATAAAATATTAACAAAACAATAAGCTTAAAATTTGATAAGATGACCTAACTCAACCTGTATAAGCATTTCTTTTTGCATATCTAATGCATGCTAATACATAAGTACACAGTGAGCAAACATAACAAGCGATGGTGACCCAAGTATTGGTAGATGAACATGAACCCGTTAGGGATAAACGATGTTTTAACAAAAAACATATGTTGCATATATATATGTCAATAGAAAAAGTGATTCCTCTATATAACTATATAGATCTTCTATCAAAAAGAGAACTATATAGATCAAAAGAGTATATTATATGGGTTGGTATTTATATGGAATCTTTCAGGTTGGGGAAACCAAATGATATGCAACAAGAAGTACCATTTCATAATCCCTTCAAAGGAAACAATGGCCGCCTTTCTAAAATTGGAAGGTGGAAGCTGCACTTTTCCAGAAAAGGAAAGTCTATCACATCTCGTGGAACTTCAAGGCCATGTCCTTCACGGCTTCTTTCACTCCAACGGCTTTGGTCATTTGCTCTCTCTCAACGGTATTGAGTCCGGTTCCGACTTAACCGGTCATCAAATCATGGACTTGTGGGACCGCCTCTGTACCGGTTTAAAGGCCAGGTAAAGTATATATACTGAGATTTTTATTACCTCCCTCTATCTTAATTTATATATGTGTGGAAATGTTCACGTGATGTATGTCATAGGGTATAATTTAAAACATTCAACACAATTTTATTAGTTTTCATCATATCATATCTCATAAAATATTGGATTGTCTTTAACCAATTTTATCGTGATTTATTATATTTTAGGTATAGTTTGGATTCTACTTCATATGGTTAACTAAAAAAAATGTTGGAATCTCTCTAGGTATTAAGTACAAATGTCACAATTTTAGTCGTTTTATTTTTAAAAAAATATTAGAACTATTTGCATCTTAATTATTATGTCATGCTATAATTGTTGAATATATATAGGAAAATAGGGTTGAACGATGCTTCATACAAGAAAGGTATGGAGCTGAGGCTGCTGCATGGAGTAGCAAAAGGGGAGCCATGGTTCGGTCGTTGGGGTTACCGGTTCGGGTCAGGGACATACGGAGTGACTCAAAAGATTTACGAAAAGGCACTTGAATCGGTCCGTGACGTACCCTTGTGCTTGCTTAACCATCACCTAACCAGCCTTAACCGTGAAACTTCAATCCTCTTGTCAAAGTACCAAGCTTTGTCCACCGAGCCTTTGATCACTCTCAGTGATCTCTTTATGTTCATGCTTCATCTCCACTCGCGTCTTCCAAGAGATCATTACATGAATGCCTCAAGAAACCAAATAATCTCCATTGATAGTAACAATTGCAGATGGTCTCAAAAACGGATTCAAATGGCTATCAAAGTGGTTATTGAGTCATTGAAACGAGTTGAATACCGATGGATATCGAGACAAGAAGTGAGGGATGCAGCTAGAAATTACATTGGAGACACGGGTTTGCTAGACTTTGTGTTGAAGTCGTTAGGAAACCAAGTGGTCGGGAACTATTTGGTCCGGCGTAGTCTAAATCCAGTGAAGAAAGTGCTTGAATATTGCTTGGAGGACATAACAAATTTGTTACCAAGTAGTAACCATGAACTCATAGCTCAAAATCCGATGGGGAAGACGACTACAACGAATGGACACAATAAGATCACAAGAAGTCAAGTGATGAAGGACATGGTCTATTTTTACAAACACATTCTTATGGACTACAAGGGAGTGTTAGGCCCCATAGGGATATTGAACCAAATCGGAATGGCTTCAAGGGCAATCCTCGACGCTAAATACTTCATCAAAGAGTATCACTCCACTAGAGATACATCCGCAAAAACATTACTACTAGACCGAGGGGACAAATTGGGAATATTCTGCACCATTGCGAGGAAATGTCTTCATCATGACAAGGAGATCATAAAGATGCCTCCACAAGAATGCATAGTGGTGAGCAAGGATGCAACATTGAGTGAAGTGTATGGAGAGGCAGAGAGAGTGTTTAGAGAGATATATTGGGAGCTTAGAGACGTGGTGGTGGAGTCAATGGCGGATGGTCAGAGGGGGATCACAAGGGTGGATGAAATGGTCTTGAATAAAGATAAAGGGTTGGTGTTAGAAGGGAATGTAGGAATGATGATGAACGTTGAATTGATGAAGTGTTATGGTGATGATGAGAATAAGAAGAAGGCTAAGAGAATTGATTGTGAATGTGGAGCAAAGGAAGAAGATGGAGAGAGGATGGTGTGTTGTGATATATGTGAAGTATGGCAACACACAAGGTGTGTTGGTGTTCAACACAATGAGGAGGTTCCTCGAATTTTTCTTTGTCAAAGTTGTGACCAACATCTTATTCCTCTCTCTTTTTTACCTTAATAATAATCAATTCATGTTATAATAAACATCATAACATCTAATAAGATACCCTAACACATACTTTTCTTTTTTAACTATGATAACTTTTGTTTTGGATGAATTCTGATTAGTTCAGTTTTGGTTTCACAAAATATCTAATAATTCGGTTCAGATTATTGTATAATGCAATTCAAATATTTCGATTTAGTTTGAATACTTTTTTTATGATCAGGAGATTCGGAGCTCGTGAACTTTTAATCTTTCGAGACAGAGTCCAACCACGTATGGTACTCGATTTGACGAACCAATCATTCCCAACGCAACTCACAGCTTTGACCTCCTCGTTAATTCGAGACATTCTAGTTCGAATATTTTACCAAACACATAGGCAAGAAAGTTATAATATCTTTAGTTCTAACTTCTAATGTACTCCAAGAAATATATAACGGTAGCTACTAGCTTCACAACTTTTGGACCAAACGTTATCTTTATAAAAAAGAAAAAGTCTAGTCTTTAATGCGTTTAGATATATATTCAGTGTCTTTAGCACTACCCAACAACACTTTCTATGTTCAGTGTACGTAACGATTAGTATTAAAAAAAAGAATAATTGAAAACAAAACTCTAGTAGAAATTAAAAGTGTATATTTGTTTAGTAACGACTTGGAGGCAATAATTGAAATACAAGGAACATAGAAGTTGCGTTGCGTTGCGTTGCGTTTGTAACAAACTATAGTCAAAGCGTCTCCGCGACGCGTTTCTCACACTCTCTCCATTTCTCTTCTCCTTCCTCCTCCTGACTTTTCACTCTTCTCTTTACACATAAACTCTCTATGCCCACCTCTATATATACCTCTCACTCTTCAGCTAGATTTAGCTCAGACTTTTTCAACAACAAGAGGAAGAAGACCCAACAAGAACAATCTTTCTGGGTAAATTCAATCGGGTCTTAACTAAATTCGAATTTTCGATTAGAATCGATGACGATTATCATAAACTCAGATCAAGATCTCTCTTCTGATCGGAGTGGACCAGTCGTGATTCGTGAGGTTTGGGCTCATAATCTAGAATCTGAGTTTGAGCTAATAAGCGGGTTCGTTGAGGATTATCCATTCATCTCCATGGACACTGAGTTTCCCGGCGTGATTTTCAAGGCGGATCTCGCCGTTCTCCGCCGTGGAAATCCTGGTTATCTCTATAAGCTTCTCAAATCCAACGTCGACGCTCTCAGCCTCATCCAAGTCGGTCTCACTCTCTCCGACGCCGACGGAAACCTCCCCGATCTCTGCGGCGGCGGTAACCATAGATTCATCTGGGAATTCAATTTCCGCGACTTCGACGTGGAGCGCGACGCCCACGCTCCGGATTCGATCGAGCTACTCCGTCGTCAC
Source organism: Anastatica hierochuntica (assembly GCA_900406275.1). Lineage (NCBI taxonomy): Eukaryota > Viridiplantae > Streptophyta > Magnoliopsida > Brassicales > Brassicaceae > Anastatica > Anastatica hierochuntica. The sequence goes on along the minus strand of OVAN01005425.1, from coordinate 16,437 downwards.
GGGATCGATTTCGAGCGGAACCGTCGCGAAGGCATTGAATCGGAGAGATTCGCTGAGCTTATGATGTCGTCGGGATTGATCTGCAATGAATCAGTGAGCTGGGTTACGTTTCACAGCGCGTACGATTTCGGTTACCTCGTCAAGATCCTCACGCGCCGGGAGCTTCCGAGCGCGTTGCGAGACTTTCTCCGGCTGCTGAGAGCTTTCTTCGGCGAGAGAGTGTACGACGTGAAACACATGATGAGGTTCTGTGAGCAGAGATTGTACGGCGGTTTAGACCGGTTAGCTCGGTCGCTTGAGGTAAACCGGGCGGTTGGGAAATGCCATCAAGCCGGTTCGGATAGTTTGCTGACGTGGCAATCGTTTCAGAAGATGAGAGATTTGTACTTCGTTGAGAATGGGCCGGAGAAACACGCCGGCGTTTTGTACGGTTTAGAGGATTTTTGGAATTAAATCTTAATTAACTCTCAATTAATCATTGTAGTTAATGTTATTGAAAATATATTATACAGTATAAATCTAAAATTCTTTTTTATTCGTCCCTCCTTTATGAAAATAAAAAGTTCTAAATCAAATTGATCTGAATTTTTATTACTTGAGAAAAGATTATTTCTTTACCAAATTGATTTGAAGTTTGCAAACTTGACTCGTAAAGGTATTTTCGTCAATAAATCATAAAGATTTCTTTTAAAGAAATAAATATGTAAAACAAAATTCAGATATATACTCCATGAAACTGAAAAATATATAATGCACATGTTAAAAATGTTTTTTTTTTGTTTTCCACATGTTAAAAATGTTGTTTAATGGGTTCACATATATAGCCTTGGTGTGAGCCATCATCATTATCATAAGAGCATGATTAGAGCAAGTTTTAATAGGGTATCTAACGAATAAAATAATATAATAAGTTGGAAACAGAGGAGAGAGATATAGAACTGTTTCTTGCGCAAACCTCTCTACATGTCACGTTTTCATTGGTTCTTTTCTTTTTATTTTAAAATTTAATCATAAAACTAATATTTATTAATATAATATTTGTTAGAGACGTTGAAGTGGATATCTAGCATTATTCTTGCTCTAAGAGGATTAGTATAATGACGGAGCAATCTCCCAAGTGACTTTCCACGGCGGTTGTGTGGTGGCCGGATATGCGAACGTACGTCGACAAAAGTACGGACAATGAGATTGTGTTGAAGGAGGGTTTATGTACAAGAAACATCGTAGAAGCTGCTTAAGATCATCTTCTGTCGCGATATCTCTCTCCATAACCATTTGATTCATGGGCTTCTTGTAATCTTCGAATGGATTGATAGATTCCTTAGCCATAGCCACGCTCTCGTCAATCTTAGGACATGGACTGCGTAACACCGTAGGAGAAACCGAAAGCCCCATGGTGTAGTCGTGGCTGTGAGCGGTAGCGAAACGCTAGAGCCACAACCACACACGGTAAGAATGGTTTCAAACATGGTTTTCAATGTGTATTTCCTCTTCTTCTTCAAAGGCATTTTTACGAGGACGAAAGAAAAGAAAGTAGTTGAGAGATGATTATTGAGTGAGGATGTTGGTTTGGAAAAATAGAATGTTAAAAGAGGAACCTTTTGATAGAGTTCTATACTAATGAATTCTTAGAACAGAGAATACATATGTAAACCCAAAACCCTTTGTGAACTTTCTTTGGCAATAGATAGATAAAGATCCGATATAGTTTAATGTTCTAAAGGCTCTAAACACTCAAGCTTGACATACTCAAGGATCAAGACATTCCTTTAGCACATGATGATCAACATTGATCATCCTTCGACACATCACCAAAGAGAAAACATCTAAACATTAAGCAAGAAGTAAGAAATGCATAAGAGCTGCGTATTTATAGTAGATTTAGCTAAGCTTCAAAGCCTCTAATCACTCCCAAGTTTTCGATTAAACTTTAGTCAACAACTTGTTTGACTCCATCATCCATGTTCTGCTTCTTATCACATTCTTTTTGCAGCTTCTTTTGCGATAATATATTTTGTGCAACGTATCAATACTCCCCCAAGCTTGCATTTCCAACGGTGCCATACCAAATAAGAGTCGTGTCTAAGAGCCCAACAGAACATGAAGTTCCGATATTGTTTTATGCATCTTCTGCCTTTGGTTTCTCTTGAACGCAAGATGTAGCTTCTATTCTTAACATGTTTATGCCCATGGAATAGCTGCATTTGCAGTAAGGTGTATGTGATTTGCATCAATCTATTGTGTTCGTTTAGCCTTGTAACCACTGTAAACCTTACTTCAAGGCTTGACATAGTGACTATTTTTTGTAAAACGTTTTGAACCTTTGGCAGTTTATCTTTGCACTTCCAACGATGCCACCCAAAAAAATTAGCTTGTTCGGTGTGTTCGTCTGCAAACTTATTACACATCAAGAGTGGCAACCAAGCTAAAATTCTCGTTGATATCTTATCTCTCAAAATCTCAGTTGCGATTAGAGAACTCGATTCTGAATTGATTGCTATATGTCGAATACCACTCACTTTCGTATAGACCCTTTCTGAAACAATGGCAATCTCTTTTGTCTGAAGATGATACTTGCCATGTAGTTTTGCTTTGGTCTTAACCATTCTGCCCAATAACTCCTGAACAACATTTCCTCATATGAGTTCTAACTGCAACATCTCGTACACCCTTTTATAAGCTTGCCAAACAAAAAGCTAATATATATGATACACAAACACAATTTGTATCACCAATGATGATGACAAAATCACATCTTTTCTTCTTAACTGCCAGCACATAATCTTCATTAGTCCAATGTTTTCCACCAAGTAGAGTAGCCACAATCTACTAACCAGCATGTTTCTAAATTTCCAGCAATGCGACACATCAAAATAGATTTTCTGAACACTCACTAAAACCATGTTAAAACCAGATTTCGGGGCGTCAATGTCAAGATCATACATTCTCTGTGAAACCTCCCCATATTTCATTATTACTTCCAAAAACTCAGGTTGTATTATGCTGCATCTTCTCTTTACTTTCCTTATTTTAAGAGTAAACGTCTTCCTCTTTCGCTTTTTATTTGCTACTCTGAGACACCATTTAAGAAGAAGCTTAGAACCACAAGGTGCGTTTGATGTAAAACCTATACACACAACAATTTGTAAGGTTTTGGTCAATTGTTGTAAGCGCGCTCCTCGTTCTGTCATAAACTCTTCCCATGATGTCTCCTCCAAAGAAAGCAGGAACAAACAAAGCATTAGACCCACTGTATTCTCACGTGCAGGTATGGACTCCCTATTTGGTTTCTTGTTTATGAACTTCTTACTAACTGAGCAATTAGAAGGTACAATGAAAGACCATCCTTTTTCCACCATAACTCCACAAACGCATTCCCAGAAGTCATTCTCCATAATTTCCTTGTATTTAAATTTCAATGATTTGGAAAATTTCTGCTTTAGCAACAGCTGATGCATTGTTGTCTTCTCTATCCCTTTCTTCCACCTTAGATCACTTGTTATGAGAGTCAATTGTTGCTTTCCTTTCACATATCGATAAGAAGATTGTAGATATCGTGTGAGATCGATTCTTACTCCAGCTTCTCTAAACTGATCTAAAACGTCATTAAAGAACAATTTCCACTTGTCTTTGAACTTGAATCTCCTAGTCTTAAGATGCTTCTTCTGTTTATGTGTATGTTTTACTCTCGGAGGAGTTTTAGCGAACACCTGGTGGGCACTTTTCTTCTGAATAATATTTTTGGAATGTGATTGCGAATGCCCCAGATCTTTACTCACGCAATCATTCGCGCAATTCTCAGAACCCTTCAAAGGCCAACTAGAAACTGATACCTTAAATTTTGATACACCATCAATCTCCATGTATGAACCACGAGCTCTTGGTTCAATTTGTTGGATGACTCCATTTGGTTGAAACGATTCTGTCGTTGGGGTTTGAATCGATTTATCCTCTTGAATCGCTTCTTTCTGCTCACACCAATCTTCCCCAACATCAAGTGAGTCACTCTCCTGAATCGTCTCTTCTCTTTTGTTCATCGACCACGCTTCCAACTCCTTCTCTTTCATGTTCTCTTTCATCTTTTGATCCTCTGTAAATATGTTCATCTCTTGTAGTCATCGTTGATTCTCCATCACTATACTCATTCGTTTTGTATCATTCTCACCGCCAAACCGTAACAACATACTCGTCTTTAACTGCTCCCATGTTTCAAAAGGAAACATTGATTGATGATGATGATACCATGACTCAGCCTCTCTTTGGATGAAACAGTGAGCAAAGTTCATCTTCTCCAGCTCACTGTATTTTTCCCTATCAAAATAGCTCTCCACCCAATCAATCCATGGTCGCAATCCAACTCCGGTGAACACAGGAATCACAAAATCTTCGGTAAACACCATCGCTAAGCTCGATCAGCTCACAAACGCACCAATTGGTAGAGTTCTATACTAATGAACTCTAAGAACAGAGAATACAAATATAAACCCAAAACCCTTTGTGAACTTTCTTTGAAAATATATAGATAAAGATCTGATACAACTTAATGTTCTAAAGGCTCTAAACACTCAAGCTTGACATACTCAAAGATCAAGACATTCCTTTAGCATGTGATGATCAACATTGATCATCCTTTGGCACATCACCAAAGAGAAAACATCTAAACATTAAGCATGAAGTAAGAAATGCATAAGATCTGCTTATTTATCATAGGTTTAGCTAAGCTTCAAAGCCTCTAATTACTCCCACGATTTCGATTAAACTTTAGTCAACAACTTGTTTGACTCCATCATCCATGCTCTACTTCTTATCACATTCTTTTTGCACCTTCTTTTGTGATAATACATCTTGTGCAACATATCATCTTTCTTTTTTAGTTTTTTAACTTAGCTTGGAGATTCAGCATTGCTCTTTTCTTTGGAGATGCACAATATTGATGGAGTTCACTTTTGTTCTTTTAGAAAAATAACATGAATAGGTGATAGTCAGAATTATTTTATTAGGTTGTTGATATGTTCGACAAGGTCTATTTTCGCCAAAGGAAGAAGAAGCAATTGGTTGAAGCAGCTTTACTCAAAAACAATGAAACAGGGGAAACAGAGGAAACAAAGCCAGTAGAAGTGGCGACACCAGAGCTCAGGTTTCATTACTAAAAGGCTTTAAGATATGTGGGCTTCAGAGTTATCTTCTAAAGCCTCAAAGGGATAAGCATGAAGAGGAAGAAGACTCATTTACCCTTTTCTATAGTTGCCATCGTTTCCTTTTAAACTTCAAGTTTCTTTCTTTACGTTTTCATGTCTTTTAGCTGGATTTTGGATAGCTGTAGCTATTTTGGATAGATTCTTATGAATCTGAATATCAAGAGAGTGTCCCTTTGGTAATCAGTGAAGGTTTGCCGAGAGAGAACTCTAGATTTATCATCTTGTATTCGGATCTTACTATCTTAATAGAATTTGTCTTTCTTTTACAAGATTTATCAAGGGTTTTACAAAGAAATACACAAGTTGTCTCCTTTCTCCTTCTACTCTTCTCTTTTGCTTGAAAGCTTCCACCTTTTTATTGTCATGGCTGGATAAGCCTAAAGCTGAGAGCTTTCCTTTGTTTGTGTTATGAATCTTATAAAGTTATTGACTTTAATGATTTCTTCGGCTTGTTATGCTTAAAGCTTGGATCTTTGCTTGGTAGCTGACATTGTTCATAACAAATTTGTGCGTTTGTGACTGGCTGAACACCTTAATGGCCTCTCCCTCTTATACTCAAGGCTCGACAATGGATTTTCATGGGCATATGGCTGAGATCTCTAACGATATTAATAGTCTTCATCGTGGTTATGATAAACTTGAGAAAACTTGCGCTGATCTACATGGTCATATGGCTGATCTTGATTGCAGGATGGCTGAAAATACAACAATGATCGACCGTTATCTATTAACTACAGATCAACGTCTTGAAAGCCACATGGTGAAGATCACTTACACACTTTAGTACCTGCAAAACTCGATCTTACAAGATAAAGGAAAAGGGTTGGATCTCGGTGAAACCTCGACAGAACCTTCTCCAAGGCCTGAGATTTTCCTCTCGGCCAAACAACTAGTAACAGTTCGTCCATGCCGATTCAAAACCTGCTTGAAACATGAGAACAACGATTAAGAAAGCTTGAGATGCCGATTTTTTATGGCTCGAGACCTTATGGTTGGATTTCCCGAGCCGAATGCTTCTTTCGTGCAGGACAATTCTCTTCCGAAGAAAGGCTACAATTAGTAGCTACTTATCTTGATGGACCGACTATGAATTGGTTCAATGGCGAAGAAGAATCGAATCCCTTTATCAGCTACGACTAATTCTTGAAACATATGCTCAAACTTTTCACAGAAACTATAGAAGAGGAACTGGGGAAACGCTTCTTCAACATCAAACAAACTGGTTCAATCTCAGAATACATTAATGAGTTTGAAGAGCTGGCCTCTTTGGTCAAAAGTATCACAGAAGAACATAAAACCGACATGTTCTTCAACGGTCTTACGGGTTATTATCGACGTTTCGTGAAAGGTTACGGTATTCTCGCTAAGCCCCGTACGGATTTTCTGCGGAAAGATAGCTTTGTTTGGTCATCTAATGCTCAACAAGCTTTTGATTCATTGAAGAATGCGATGAGCACAACCCCTGTCTTACGTTTACCGAACTTCGATGACTTATTCATCATCGAAGCCGACGCTTCGAGTAATGGACTTGGGGCAGTTTTGATACAAAACAAACAACCGATTACTTACTACAGCTATAGCTTGACAACAAGAGAACAAGCAAAAACGATATACGAACGTGAGCTAATGGCCATAGTCTTTGCCATCTTAAAATGGAAGCACTATCTTACGGGTCGCAAGTTCATTGTTCACACCAATCAAAAGAGTCTCAAATTCCTTTTAGAACAAAAGGATGTAACTATGGATTATCACAAATGGCTTACTAAATTGATGAAATTCAAGTTTGATATAATATACAAGCCGGGTATTGAAAACAAAGTCGCGGATGGACTCTTTAGAATGATTCAACATGTTCCCTCTCAGGTTGCTTCTTCTCTTCTTACTATAATTGTTCCTGCCTCTCTGAATATGCAAGATATACTCGCCGAAATTGATGATAACGCAGAACTACAAAGGCTTAAGAAAAGGCTATCTGATGGAGAAGCGATCAAGCCTGGTTTTCAAGTGATTCAGGGAAGGATTTGGTATAAAGGTCGCTTGTTACTGTCTTCATCTTCTGCGTTTATTCCGACAATATTGTATGAAGCTCATGATACGTTAGTGGGTGGTCACGCTGAGGTAGTGAAAACAGTAAAGAGAATACAACAACGCTTCCATTGTAATGACATGAAAAGATTGGTTCATGATTATGTATCCAAATGTGGGATATGCCAAAATGAGAAGTACTCGACCTTAGTACCTCCTGGACTTCTCCAGCCTCTGCCTATTCCACAAAAGATATGGCAGGAGATTAGCATGGACTTTATCGAAGGACTCCCAACTTCTTGCGAGTTCAATGCCATCTTTGTTATCGTGGATATGCTGGGTAAGTATGCTCATTTCGTTGGCTTATGACACCCTTTCACAACTAGACATGTTGCCATTCGGTTTGTTAACGAGATCGTTAAGCTGCACAATTATCCGAAGTCTATTGTTTCAGATAAAGATCGCATCTTCCTAAGCTCATTCTGGACTGAGTGTTGTCGATTATCTATTACTAAGCAGAAGTACAACACATCGTACCATCCTCAAACGGATGGGCAAACGGAGGTCTTGAATCGTTGCCTAGAAACGTACCTTCGATACTGCGCCTCTAGCCATCCGAAAACATGGTATAATTTCTTAGCATGGGCTGAGTATTCCTATAACACCGGCTTTCACTCCACATTGAAAACCACACCATTCAACGTGGTCTATGGAAGAGACCCACTCGATTTGATGTCATTCGAGGAAGGCTCCACCAAAAATTTTGATTTGGAGAAAATGTTGAAAGAAAGAGATCTAATGTTGCATGAGCTGAAAGAAACATTGGCTAAACTCAACAACGCATGAAATCCGCAGCAGATAAACACCATAGAGACGTTGAGTTTTCAGTGGGAACATTGGTCTTTTTGAAGCTAAGGCCATATCGTCAACAATCCGTAGCTCGGAGGGTCTACCTAAAGCTGGCAGCTCGTTACTATGGCCTATATGAAATCCTCGAACGCATCGGAAAGGTTGCATATCGACTGAAGTTGCCTCCTTCTTCGAATATACACTCAGTCTTTCACGCCTCACAGTTAAAGAAGGCAATCAGAACTGATATTGAAGTTACTCCACTACCTTCATCCTTTTCAGATGCATGAGAGTTAGTCATGGAACCTGAAGAATTGCGCGATACCAGATACACTACCGATGGTCAGCTGGAAGTCCTAATCAAATGGAAAGATTTTCCGGAACATGACAACTCTTGGGTCCTCGGAATCTCCTTGAGCAAACAATTTCCTTCATTCAAGCTTGAGGACAAGCTTCGTCTCAAAGAGGAAGGTATTGATACGTTCCACAAGGTCTATTTTCGTCAAAGGAAGAAGAAGCGATTGGTTGAAGCAGCTTTACTCAAGAACAATGAAACAGGGAAACAGAACCAATAGAGGTGGCGACACCAGAGCTCAAGTTTCATTCGTTTAAAGCTTTAAGATATGTGGGCTTCAGAGTTATCTTCTAAAGCCCCAAAGGGATAAGCATGAAGAGGAAGAAGACTCATTTACCATTTTCTATAGTTGTCATCGTTTCTTTTTAAACTTCAAGTTTCTTTCTTTACGTTTTCATGTCTTTAAACTGGATTTTGGATAGCTGTAGCTATTTTGGGCAGATCCTTATGAATCTGAATATCAAGAGTGTCCCTCTGCTAAGCAGTGAAGGTTTGCCGAGAGGGAGCTCTGGATTTATCATCTTGTATTCGGATCTTACTATCTTAATAGAATTTGTCCTTCTTTTACAAGATTTATCAAGGGTTTTACAAAGAAATACAAAAGTTGTCTCCTTTCTCCTTCGACTCTTCTCTTTTGCTTGAAAGCTTCCACCTTTCTTATTGTCATGGCTGGATAAGCCTAAAGCTGAAAGCTTTCCTCTGTTTGTGTTCTGAATCTTATAAAGTTATTGACTGTAATGGTTTCTCCAGCTTGTGATGCTTAAAGCTTGGATCTTTGCTTGGTAGCTGACATTGTTCTTAACAGTTGTACTATCATTTGGAAGAAAATAAACATTTATTTGGTCTATAACTATCATACTGCGCTAGATAGAACATTTGAAAAGCTTATTTAAGCACTCGATTTTAAAACTCTTAAAAGTTGTCTGCTATAAAACTTGAATAAGACCAATATTTAAGAAATCAACTGGGATAAGGCTATTCTATCTAAGCATCTAATATTAGTAAGCCAAAAAACTAAAAAGAAACAAAGAAGGGTTGGTTTTTTTCCCCTACATTTATTTTGCCGTCAAGGTCTAATTCTATGATAACGCATGCAGCTACTACTATACAAGTACAACATAACTCCGAAATCAGATTCTATATGTACAAATATATCGATGGTGGAGCTTGTAATGCGGTAAGGTAACTTCAGCTACTTTTAGATCTTAGTGCAGTGGAATGTTCCGGTGTTGGGCTCGATTGAGTTTGTGACTGTTCCAAGGTCGTGTTGCTCGGCCCTCCACCGTCCCCATCCAATGAAACCATTGAGTTCCAGTCCGTTCCAGCTAATAAATGATTAACGGTCATGGATCACCAAAGAGATTTAATATTTCCGAAAAGCAAGAGAAAGCGACACCAAATCGAAAAGGATACATTCATTTGGCCACAAGTCTGTAATGCTGATGTCTCCCGCCTCTGATCGAAGCCAGTAATCTACATCCATCTATACATAATGCGAACATATAGATGAATAGTGAAACAAGCATTGGGAAGTTTACAGATATGATCTTTGTCGATTACTTTCCCTGGCTATATGTCGCTTTGCGAAGTTCTCAGACAGTTATAATTTGAATCTCAAGATGAAGTAGGAACTTACATCTAAATCTGGAGGAACAATCTTCATAATGCCATCAACAAAGTCATGAGAATCAATGTCGGAGTAAACTCTTTGTGTTTCATCAACTTCCTGCGTTTCCATGTCCTGCTTCATCGGCATGGCTACATCTTGGTTCTCAGGGAGACCAGATGTTGATGGAAGATTTGAAGGTTCATCAGCCTGAGGAATTTCCTCAAACTGCTCTTCGAATTGACTAAAAAAACGCAATACAAATGTCAATCTCAATACCGCTTCACAAACTTATCAGTCCCGAGCATAACATGTTACGTCTTACGTGTGAGGACAATATTACCTAACTAGGTACACGTCTATTGGTCCCATTGTGCTTCTCAGAATTATTCTATATCTCCTCTGAGCATAACCACCAGCCTGATTAATGGAAAGGATAAAAGACCGAAATAGTTACAGACAGTTTCTTAGATCATTTTGTTTTGTGTGGTCTTCGAGCTTACCTCATCAGGATGTGGCACCTCAAGAGTTGTTCCATGCGGTGCCTTGACAGCTATCAGAGTCTTATTCTAAGATAGGTGCCACGAAACCAAGTTTGCCATGAGCAGAATGCACGCGAAAGAGAAATATGTAATTACTAGAAAGAGACCAAACCTGGAAGCATGGTAGGTTCTTAATGTCGTCTTCAGTAACAAACAGAAACCTAAAACGTGAAAGAGTCAGAACAAACAGATTCGATCTATTACTTTCTCCAAGAGAAATAGCAGGACGAGCTCACCTTTTATTGTTTTCATCCTCGCTCAAGCTTGTTAATCTTTCTTGCGATTCCCTGCACCCAAGTCGATTCTCAACAAGATATAAAAAAGCAAAAAATGAAAGGAAAATGATTAACGGAAGTACCTGATTTGAACATCTAACTTTGCCTCCTCAACTGTGAGATTATGTATTTCATCCTGTACGAGGATCGAGGGAAAAGTAAATGTCAAACTAAAACTGGTAAAAACCCAAATACTTTTTTCAGAACACAAGAAATATATGCAAGTGATGATATTAATAGCAAAAAAAAAAGCAGTAACAAACTATTCACTTATTCAACATCTGTATAATCAAACTGTGTGAGAAACATAAAACAGAAGCCCATCATTCAAATGTGCTAGTAGGCGGGTACAAAACAGAGCCCGTGGTTACCTGCCCTCAATGTTTCTGTTTGTGGTATATTTTTTAGTATCCTACTTACCCTCCTAGCGTGTTTAGGCCTCGACGAAAGGCATAACAAGAACTATACTAATGTGTACTGATACAACTTTCAAGAAGGCAATGCAAGTTAACATATAAACACATGAAAACAATAACAAACTCGGTGATAATTCTAAGCATTGTATAGCATACTTTGCAGTGAAACATGTCAATGACAGTAAAATATTACAATTGCATGTTTTATACCTGTAGGTTAGCTATGTTTTCGATTGTTTCTCCTGGTTTTGAAACATCGAGCCCCCTGAGACAGAAGAAAGAAAACTCAGAATGCCATCCCCCACATATGGTGCATCAAATTAAAGGAATCCAAGATTTGATAGTCGGATGACATGCTTACTTCCACTTAATCCTGTTCTTGAGCGTCTTCTCTATCAAACCTATTCCTTCTAACACATTTGTTATATCGTATATCCGTCTCTTTTGCACCTGCATCAACAGGAACACATGGTTGAGATATTGACAGAAAGCAACAAATCAAGAAGGCAGCTATGGGTTTGAATATGTCACCTCTAAAGTATCAGCTGCTTTATTTAGATCAAGGATACCATCCTCTGCTTGTTTTATCAAATTGATGAATTTCTTTGTCAAAAGACCTGAAAACAGATTAGATCACAAAAAAATAAGCTTATTATTGGAAAATACTTTTCGTCAAATATTAACTTGTGCAATCATTAAGTTATTACCCAGTGAACTATCATATCGACAAGTACCAGCCTGTGCAAAGTTATTTCCAGGAGAACCTGCCAACACAAAAGATCCGTCTCACTTCATTGCAATTGTCCCTTTCTCTCTTTCATATAATTGTTCCACAAATATTAGATGAAACAAAATAATATATTAAGAATTGCCGACTAACATAGTAGCCTATGTAGAGCATTCAGGACAAACTCACCTGCATTAGCACCAGAAGCTTGCTTTCCAGATTTATTAGACTTTACTGACCTAGAAGAATTTTTGGCCTTCCCTCCTTTCCCCGATGCAGGTATTTGTAGAACCTCGGTATTAAATTCGTTCGGCTCAGCTATATGGTTTTTCAAATCTGACTTACGCTTCAACTGACAACAAAAGCACCAGAATCGTACACTTAAATACATCAACGAGGAACACGAGAGCTTTAACAGATGAACAACAGAAACTGACACCACTTAATAAACACGGAATTCGTACAAAACCTTCACACTTGATTTCAATAACAGTATCATACTGTCACTTCTTTGAACTCAAAACCATAGGCAATCAATAAATTTCAAGGCCAACATAGCAAAATTCGGATTAGTAGAATCCGGAAATGCATACATCTGCTCCAAATAGCAAGAAGTGGAACACCAAAAACCCTAGTCCAGCAAGTAAGAGCAATGCTAAATCCATCTACTCTAAACGAGCTCAATCACAGAGTCAAAACGAAATCACAACGGCGGAAGATGATCACAATCACAATTCCAATCAAATTTCAGGTTACGGAACACGGTATCATCGTAAGTACAATCAAACCTCAAAAACTAGAAACGCGAGAATTGTATAACGAAGAAATCTCTCAACCAAATTCACAAAGTGAAATTCGAGAGTAGACTTACAGTCGATTTAATAACAATCGCATCAGCAGCCTGATCAGGACCTCCGATTCCGCGAGTCTCCGCCGCGTCAAACCGATGATACTCGCCGGGAGCAACTAACGGAGGCTTCATAGAAGACATAGAAGGATGATGCTGCCGCTTAGAAGATGAATACTGATGAGATTCCGACATGGGAGCGAATCTCGATAATCCACAACGAAAACCCCCAAAAGACGAAACGGCAAAAGCAAAAAAATAAAAATCTTCAGAGATTTGGATCTCCGCCGGAAACCAGAGATCCTGAAAGGTTCTCCGAATCAGATCCGCGGCGGAGATTGCGGAAATTCCGGGAAGAGAATGTGAACAGATCGGCGTAACGAAAAAAAGCGGGAGAGGAGGAAGAGAAGAGAATAAAAAAACGAGAGAGAGAGAGAAGGGTGGGGGAAGAGAAGAAAGAAAAAAAAAACGAGGGAATGAGTTGCGTTTGGTTCAGATACTGATGTGGAGGGAAGCGCACACTTCTTCTACACTTGTGTTTTTTTTAATCTTAACCAAAATCCCAACAAATAATAATCCTTTTTCATATTAAAATTTTTATAAATTAGTAAATTACTAATTTTTTTTAAATTTTTTTTGCCAACTAAGTGAAGTTATCTATCTAATTTGGCTATAGATTTATTTACTTGATACTGAAAATATTTATTTTAGATTTATCTTATATATTAATAGTTTGTTGGTCCGTATACGACGTGGACATTAAAATTTTATAAATAATTAATATAACATTTTTCAATTTAAAAATTATATTGTGCATTTATTTGCTAAATTGAAAATCTTGGTTCTTAGAGCTTTAGTTGTATTACTTTAAATTTTATTATGTATATTTATATATGTTTTAAATTTCAATAATAAAATTCATTTGACATATTTTGCATATAATAAAATATTTTTTTTTTCTTTTGACATTCAACTCCACTAAAAAATATGATATTTATAACTTTAATCATAATGTTGGTGTTATCTAAGACTTATTGTTTGTTTTTATTTTAATAAAAATGGTTTTTAAAAAATTTTAATAGAAAATGTGGTTACATTATTATTTAAAATTTTGTCATTACAATTAATCATTTGATTTTTTTCTAGGTAAATAAGATCATTAAAACTTTTCTTTTTCATTGAATTTTTATTTTTGTCAGTTTTTCCTTTTTTTTATTTTTTAATCAATTGTTTTTTCCTTTTCTACATTTTCAGAAACTATGATATTAAATTATTAATAACACTTATCATAATATTAGTGTTATCTAGGATTTTTTTTTGTTTTTAAAATAGAAAATTCAATTATATTATTATTTTAAAATGGATAATATATTGTATTTAACATAAGTAATATATGATGTTTTATAGTTAAATAAGATCATTGAAAACCTTCATTTTTCATTGGATTATCTTTTTGTAAGTTTTTCTGTTTTTCAATTTTTTAAATAATTGTTTTTTCTTTTTTTGTCATTTTTAACCTAATGGCAAATAGTTTCTCTGACTAGAAGCATGTGCATGGTTCTTTTAAGATTTTTATTAAGGGTAGTTATGTAATCAATCACACCAACTTTTAATCTGGACTATATACATTTCAAAAAATAATGGATAAGATTTTTGAAGTGAATTTGGCTCAGATTAAAAGTTGTTATGGTTGATTACATGATTACCTTAATGATTTAAATTTAAAATCTAATAAAGGAAGAATCAATTAACTAAAATTTTGAAAAAGGAAAATTAACAAAATCAAAAATTCAGTGAAAAATGAAAAATTTTAAATAATCTTATTTACCTACAAAAGTCATATATTATTCATGTTAAACTAGTTTGTTAGTCCGCATACGATGCATGTATTAAAATTTTATTATAATTTGGTAATGTAATATTTTAAAATTTAAAATTATATTGTTTATTTATATGTTAAATTGAATTATTTGTATTATTTTGAATTTTATTTGTATATTTTGTTATATATGTTTTAAATTTGGATAATACAATTCATTTGACACTTGACCCCGTTAAAGACTATGATGATATTAATAACACTTATAATAATATTGGTGTTATCTAGGACTTATTAAAAAATTTATTTTGTTTGGTTTTTAAAATAGAAAATGTGATTATTTTTTTATTCAAAATTTTTGTGGCTACAATATTTTATATCTTATATATTAATAGAGATGACAGAGAGAGAAAATAAAGTGAAAAAATTCTATGTGTCAATCAAAGAGGATTTTGAGGAAAAACTAGCCAATAAAGAATTTTCTACATAAAATAAAAATTCAATTTTAAATATAAAAAGATATTATCAATTAGTTTGTTTTAAAACCAAAATCAATTAGTTTATACAACCAAAAAACTTTCAAACTACTTTCTGATATTATTAATGTAATTTATAATACATATTTTTCGTCATATACTATATAATATATATTGTTGCGAAAACATGAAACATATATGGTTGAAAAAAGAAAATTCTTATTGAAAGGAGATACGTCAAATTATTAACAATTTAAAATATATCGGTTCAAAATATTTTGATTAAAACTAAAATTTAAAACGATTTCATAAGAAATAACAATTAAATTTTTATCTTTTAAGTACAATAAGCATCAAGCATGAAATATTTTATAGTTCTGGAAAGCAATAAACTTATATTATAAAATAGATACACATGTTCTCCTAGAAAACATATTTTTATCATATTTCTGATATGTTTGGTTTTAACAAATCAAACCAAATAGTATTTATTTATTTTGGATTTTTTAGTTTTGATCTTTTGGGATTAAAACTAAATTGAAACCGAACATTTTAGTGTTTTGGTTTTCAATTAAATTTTGCAAATAAATCAATATGATCAAAAAATTAAAAGATTTTGGTTTAAATTATTTCAATAACAAAATTTAAAAATTTAGTAAACAATAAAAAGTTGTTAATTTTTAAGATATAATTTCGTAAATTCAATCTCCATAAAACATTAAATGTTTTAAAAATAGTGTATTGATTTGTCCCATAATGATTGCGATGGATCTGGAATCCGCACAGAATACGGGGTGTATGATTTGTAGTAATATACTGAAAAAGGTGGTGTTTTATTGAATTGCAATCGGAATTTTACAAAAGTTTCAAGCTCAATTTCTAGAGAGAAAAGTCGGTCCTTTTCTTCAAGCTCCTCCTTCTTCTTTTATACTCCTCTAGCTCTTGTAACTCCCGAGTTATTGTGCATTTACTCCTCTCGTTAATGCTGATTCTTACGTTTTGATTTCTTTTAGCTTTGAACTTCATGGGCCTTTCCTTTTCTCTCTTGATTTGGGCCGGATACTTCTAGGTGGGCTCTGACGGCTCGTCCGCATATTGGCCCTCTAATCGGTTCTCGGGTCGGTTAACNCCCCCCCGAGCTTGGATTATGGAAGCTAGCCCGAGATCCCGGAATGAAGATCTCTTGATTATCTTTCATAAGGCAAGTGATTCTCGTGGGAGACGTGATTTGGAGTTAACCGAGTCGGGTTTCCTTAATTGAACCAAGGGATTTTGCTAATTGATTCGCAAATCCCGATTTAA
>OVAN01005424.1:0-23544 GCA_900406275.1 Anastatica hierochuntica | reverse complement strand
GCTTCCAATTAGTTGAGAATCACTATATACACGTAGGTTGTCAATTCCCAAATCTTTTGTTAAACCGAGTCCTGCGATTAGGGCTTCATATTCGCTTTCGTTTTTGGTGGTTTTGAAGTTTCACCTTAGTGCTCTTAATGCAACCTCTCCCTTTGGTGAAATGAGTGCAAGGCCTACTCCGGCCCTTGTATGTTACTAGATCCATCTACATAGAGCGTCCAAACTCCTTCGTTCTTGTTTACTTGTTGGATCCTAACTTTGTCTTCTGCCTCGGTATCATCGGCGGGGAGAATTCAGATACAAATTCAGCTAAGACCAAAGATTTGATTGTTGTGGCAGGGCAAAAGATTACGTCGTACTCTCCTAGTTCCACTGCCCACTTGCCTAATCTTCCGAATACCTCTGGCTTGTGGAGTACAGACTTGATGGGGAATGTTGTGATGACAACCACAGGGTGAGCCTGGAAATAGGGATGCAGCTTCCTGGCCGAGATGACCAGGGCAAGAGCCTGATTCTTTAAATGGTTGTAGCGGGTTTCAGTGTCTAGGAGAGACTTGCTTACGTAGTGCACTGGATGTTGTTTGTTCCCTTCCTCCCAGGACAAGACGATACTTACGGCATGCTCGAAAAACGCTAGGTAAAGGAGCAGAGGCTCTCCATCTTGAGCCTTAGAGAGAAGAGGCGGCGTGGTAGACTATTCTTTGAGCCTGATCACGGGTCCTCTACCTTCTGATTCCACACAAATTTCTTGGTGAATTTTAGGGCTTCGAAAAATGCGTGGGACTTGTCCGACAACCTTTATATGAGCCTCCTTAAGACTGGCATTCTTTTTGTCAGCTTCTGCACATCTCGTTGAGTCTTAGGTGAAGGAATCGCGTGAATCGCCCTGGTTTTTTCCGGTTTGGCTTTGATCCCTCTGTATGTGACTATATATCCCAAAAATTTCCCGGAGATCGCTCCGAAAGAACACTTAGAAGGATTGAGCTTCATGTTATATTTCCTTAGTGTAGAGAAAGCCAGCTGCAGGTGGGCGATATGGTCTTCCACCTCCAAGGACTGGACCAACATGTCGTCAATGTAAACTTCCATGGTCTGGCATATTTGGTCTTCGAACATCATGTTGACTAGTCTCCGGTAGGTAGATCCTGCGCTTTTTTAAGTCGAAAGGTATCACTTTCTAAATAGATCTTGGCTATGTTTGAAGGAAGTCTTCTCTGATCGTCGGGGTGCATAAGTATTTGGTTGTATCTGGAGAAAGCATCCATGAAGCTCATCAACTGGTGTCCTACCGTAGCATCCACCAACTTTTCTATATGAGGCAAGGGGAAACGGTCTTTCGGGTAGGATTTGTTATGATATATGAAATCTATACAAACCCTCAACTTGCCGTTTTTCTTCCGAACCACGATGACATTTGCTAGCCAATCCGGATAGTGGACCTCTCTGATGAACCCAACCTCAAGGAGGTTTTTGACTTCATCATTATTGAGAAAATCTCGTTCAGGTGCGAACTTCCTCCTTTTCTGCTTGACTGTTGGGTATTTGGATCCACCTGTAGTTTGTGTACTATAACATCTGGGTCTATACCGGGCATATCCAAATGGGACCAATTCAAAACAGTTAGTGTTAGACTATAAAAAGTCTATTAGCCTCTGGCGTATGCCTATTTCCATCCTTGACCCACTTTGAGATTTTCCCCAGCTCTCCATATATGAGGGGTATCTCATCCAGCTGCTCCACTTTAGGCTCCTCAGTGTGCTTCGCAGGAAGTGGCTTCTGTAATTGCTACAAGGGGGTTGTCTTTCCTTTCAGAGTGGTATGGTAGCACGATCTAGCGTTCTCTTAGTCACCTTTGATTTCTTTGATTCCCCAAGGTGTTGTGAACTTCAGCACTTGATGTAAAGTTGAAGGAACTGCTCTCATCTCGTGTATCTAGGGTCTGACCATGATCATGTTATAGGCAGAGGGGCAGCCTATAACAGAAAACTTGGTGGGCAAGTTTATTCCTCCGGCGAAGACTGGCAGCGCTATCTCTCCGAAAATCTGCTTGACTTCTCCACAGAGGCCTACTAACGGCGTGGCCTTCTTGGTTTAAGCTTCCTAGGTTAGCCCTAGATCCGTGTATACCCCCAAGAAGAGCACATTTGTAGAACTTCCATTGTCGATGAGTACTCTCTTCACCAAAAAATTCGCCAACGATACGGAAATGACTAAGGCGTCGTGATGCGGAGTTAGAACCTTGTCTTGCTCCTCAACCATGAAGCTTATGGCTTCTTGGCTATGACCTTGACGTTTGGCTTCTAGGATGCCATAGATACTTTTTCAGATTCTTGTGCTTTTATTTGCGGCAACATGGGTGATGCCACAAACTTCGGATCTTCCGGATATGACATTGATTACTCGATCGTGTCTTTGAGAGTCTGGAGGTTGGCGGCCTTCTGGACACGTTATTCCTGGTTACTTAGCATCTCCTTTCTCCTGTTAGAGAGAAACTCTCGCAAGTGCCCTTTCTTAAGCAATTCGTTGACTTCCAGCCTTAGGGATATGTAATCCTCCATTCTGTGACCATGGTCATTATGGAAGTCACACAATTTGTTAGGGTTCCGTCGCTGATCAGGTGAACTCATCTTTTGGGGCCACCTGACTTGGTCTCCCATCTCCTTCGAAACTCCCACCAATTCTACTTTCGATATTGATAGGTTTGATATATCGGCCCAAGTGTTTGTCCCGAGAGGTATGTTTTCGTCTAGCTTACACATAGGTTTGTGCCCTCCTTTTGCTTCTATAACTCCGCCTTCTCCAGAAGGTCTTTGATATTTCTTGTCATCCCTTACTGTCTTCTCGGTCCTCATGACCCGAGATTCTTTCCTAGAAAGCAGGTCTTCTTCCCATTTGATCTGCGCCTGGGCACAAGGAAGTACATCCTCCATTGTCTTGCACTGGTACTTGGCCAGCTCTTTGTACAGATCCCCCTAAGGGAGGAGTCCTCTTTTGAAGGCCAAAACTGCGGCGACCACGCTGCAATTTAGTATTTTAACCTTTTGATTTTTGAAGCGTTGCACATAGCTCCTAAGAGGTTTTGCCTTGCGTTGCTTGATCACATAAAGATCATCAGACGACTTGGGGGTCACCTTGCTGCTGGCAAATTTCTCTATGAACAAGTCCGTCAGATGAGCAAAGGATCCCACGATTCCAGTCAGAATCGTGATGTACCACTGCAGGGCGGCGAGAGTCAGGTTGAATCCAAACCCCTTGCACATGGCGACCTCCATGTGTTCTTTCTGAATCGCCATGGTAAGCATCTTTTGCCTGTATTATGCGATGTGTTTGTCCGGATCGTAAGTCCCGTCATATGGCTTGACAAAAGGGAAGGTCAACTTCCTAGGCATGTCAACCTCTGCAATCTCGTCTATGAAAGGAGTGTTCGCGTAAAAGCTTGGGGCACTTTTCCTCAAAGGAGGTGAAAAACCTGGAAGACGCTTGATTACTGCTCTAGCTTGTTGGAGAACATCTGTTCCAGACACTTGGATTTCTTAGAAAGTGGGACGTGGCTTGCAGCCTGCTATTTGTCTATTTTCATGGGATCGCCTTGCTCGTGACTAGGATTCTTGTTCCCTTGGGCTCCTATCACCGTTTGACCTCCTCTTTCTCTGCTGTTATTGGTTGGAGGAGTTTCCAGAGTTGACATCCGCGGTATGTGAACCCTGAACCTCAGACCAGTAGCGTGAGTAGCTGTTAAGGTCGAGTTTGTCTCCCTGATACCTTCATTCTCCAGCTCGAGTTGTTGCAAGCGTTGTGCGTTCTCCTGAAACAGCTTGGTAAGAACTTCCATCTGTTGTCTCAAGGCTTGCAACTCTGTGGTCGCGTCCTCGGCTTCAGTTTGAGCTTAATCCCTTCAAAGTTGTTTTATCGCACCTATTCTTGTCTGCAAGGTCTCCAGTTGAGATCACATCTCTTCGTATGTGAGCTCTGCTCGTGCACGTGTGATGTTTACGGTGTCGTGGTTGTCTCCACCCATTGTTACGTAGTTTCAAATGAGAGCTCCCACCCTTCTAGCGGCAACTGTTATGGGTGATTTTGGGATGTTCTTTAGAAAGCACTACGAAAGCTAGAAGACAATGAATGTGTGACTTTTTTGTTTCGATCTAAGCCAAAGAGATGAAAAGATGTGTATTATTCTCATAAGACTTAGGGTTTTTGGTAACCTTTCTTTTAACTCCCAAGTTATATATTTATACATGGAGCTCATCATAATCTCCTACAAATCAGGAGATATCGTATCTATTGATGTGTACATATTTTCATGCATATTTTGATGCATTTTAGTTTAGTTTCATCCACATTTAGGTTGTAAGTATGGCATATAAGTCTTAGAATCCATAGGTTTGAGTCTCGAGTCTCGAGTCTAGTTTAGGATCATTTTGCATTTGCATATCATTTTCTTTGCATTCGTAGGTACAACCTCTGGCGATCAATTTGAGAGTTTGAGATGATGGATTCCAGAGATTAAATGATCAAAGAATCAAGGGGATTTTAAGGCTAGAAGCAATGGAAGAAGATGGGTTCAGAGGAGGCTACCAAATGGAGAAAAAACATGCCACAAGCTGTCACGGTAGGCTACCATCGACCTTGAGGTCGATGGTAGCCAACCTTGGGTCGATGGTGGCCTGTGTTGACAGTCTTGCTGCCCAAGGTGAGCCACCATCGACCTAAGGGTCGACGGTAGCCTCCCTTGGGTCGATGGTAGACAACATTGACGAGAAAACTAGCTTCCTTTCACCAATAAATACCCCTTTAACCTAAAATTATGTATCCAAGACTTTTACAACTATTCTCCTTCTTCAAGATTGAGTTTTTATGCTTTCTATCTTTTTAAGTTTGTATCTTGTATCAAACATCTATCATATCTATGAAATCTTTATCTTTCTCTTCATCTCTTTTCTTTTTCTTTATGTTGTGTGAGTAGTCTTTTTAATGGAACCTTGGGTGTGTAGATCTATTTAGATTAGGTTGTGATATGGTTTTAAGGATAGCTAATCTTGGGTTTCGAAAGGATTTGGTGTGCTTAATGCTAGGTTTTATAGTAGCTAACTAAGATCTAGACTTGTATGCATTTCTCGCCCGAGAGGTGTTCGATGAAATGTCTAGGAGAACCAAATACTTGCTATTTCAATCTAGCCAATGAGAGTTGCTTGCTATATTAATTAGTGATTATATGGGTTTGATCTTAATGATTCCTAATCGATTTATCATTTGCAACAAAGGAGAGTTGAGCGAACGCGATTGATAAGAAAATGGCTTCTTGCCATGAGAGTGGATTAGGCTAGTATTGCCTTTGGTCATGGATTTGTGCTCAATAGTTTGATCTATCACCACTGTTACCATCTTTCTAAGTGGATCCATTACAACATCCCTCCGTCCATCATCTTAGTTCATAGTTTATTTCAAGTTTGCACTTTTATGTTTATGTTTGCTTTCTTTATTTGAGTTTATTGTCTTTATTTAAGTTGTTTACGTTCTTGCCTTGCTTTCATTTCTAGATTATTAAGAAAACCAAAACAAACTCCAACCTTTCTTATTTGCTTAGATTAAACTTGAGTGTGTATTCTCAATGCTTAGATTTATCTACCTAAGGTTTGCTCCTTGTGGTTCGACCCAAAAGTCCTACAATGACATATCCATGCACTTGCGGATTGTGTAATTGTTAGGAAACGGGATTATAAATTTAAAGCTTCGTTGTTCGTTTTCTTTTGACCAGCAACAAGTTTTTGGGCCGTTGTCGGGGAGAACGATTGCTAGATTAAGATTTTCTTTTGGATTGCATTTAAGTTTGAGACTAAGCTTTGCTTTTCAAGTTATTTAACTATTTTTCTTTTCCATTTTGTTTGTGGTTTGTTACAAGGATGATAAATTACAAATTTCAAGACGGAGTTGGAGGAATGGGAGCATATGAGGAGATTATTGGTGACTTTGATACACCACTCACAAGCAACACTAGGGTGGGTATAAGACCCCCACCGGGAGATATGCCCCATCACGAGATCAACTCTAGCCTAATCAACATGATCCACAACGCAAAATTCTTTGGTTTCGACATGGAGAACCCCATCAAGCACCTTGATTACTTTGAAAGACTATGCAACAAAACCAAGATTCAAGGAATTCCCGAAGATTATGTGAAGCTATCTCTCTTTTCCTTCTCATTAGGGAATAAGGCTTCACAATGGGAAAAGACCGTGGGTAGTTCTTCTATAACCACTTGGTATCAATGCAAAAAGAGATTCCTTGGAAAATTCTACTCGCATAGAATGACTATAAAATTCCGGAATATCATTGCTAACTTTGAACAAGGGATTAAAGAGACACTAGGTGAAGCTTGGCAAAGGTTTAATGGATATGTGAGGAATTGTCCTCACCATGGATTCGCTCAAGGAAGTCTACTAAGACTTTTCCATAGGGGAGTTCATCATCAGTTCCGGTTTGCTATGAACAGGATAAGCAATGGAAATTTTGTAAGCTTGATCGTGGCTCAAGTAGAGTAATTGGTCAAAAATTTGGCTAAGAGTTATGCTGGAGAAGAGAGCTTTCATTTTACACCAAAGATTGAGGATAAACGCCTTGAGGAATTGAACGCAAAGATTGATGAAATAGCAAGAGCAGTCCTCCGGCCAAAGATTCATCACCTAGAACAAGTTTAGGAGAACGGACTCCTATGACACCAACAATACCCACTACTCCAAAGACGCCTACCAACAATATGGTAGAAGGCATGCATTCCTTTATAAAATAACTTGTGATTGGAAATGTGGAGATTAAAAGAGAGTTGAACAATAGATTTGATGAGTTAGATCGCAAGACTCATGGGAATTATGTGGAGTTATCAGAGAAGTATGATTATCTTGCTAACTCTGTGAAGGGTATAGAGCATCAAATAGCGAAACATGCTTCTAAACATGAGTTTCAAACGGGTAATCTACCCGGTAAGTGTGAGGCTAACCCAAAGGTCGAGCAAAAGAAGAATGAAACCAAGTTAGAAGAGATTGAAAATGATCAAACGCCGCTTGAAGAAGAAGAGCAAGATGAGAATGAAGAAGAAACCGAGAAGGAAAAGGCACCCAAAGAGGTGCCTAAGATTCAAGAGGAAGAACCCAAGGACAAACCTCCTCCATGCCAACAGAAGAAAAAGGATTACATGCCCACCGACACTAATATTCCTATTGATGAGTTGAATCTACCCTTTCTGGGAAGATTTAAGAAGCAAATTATGGCGGCTAGGTACCAAAAGATAAAAGATCATATGGGAGGACTAGTGGTGACCATACCATTCATGGAGTGGTGCCAAGATAACCCCGTAGTGAACAAAGTGCTAAAGGATATCATCACGAGGAAGAAAAGAATCGATTCAATGTTTGGGTAAAAATGATAACATCGAAATCAACGCCAAATACTTCCGAATAGCTCCCAAAAGATCTCGAGATACGAGTTTTGGGGCGATAAGGAATCACCGTAAACATTGGATAATCGCATCACTTCGAAAACACGAGCAAGGTCTAGTCGCCCACGGGCGACTAGAATCATTGCAAATTCTAGTCGCTCATGGGCGACTAGACACGTACAACGTCTAGTCGCCCATGGGCGACTAGACTCAGTAGAAAGTCTAGTCGCCCATGGGCAACTAGACACGTACAGCGTCTAGTTGCCCATGGGTGACTAGACTCTCGCAAAGTCTAGTCGCCTATGGGCGACCAGACACTCGGAAAAGTCTAGTCGCCCAAGGGCGACTAGACACGTACAACTTCTAGTTGCCCATGGGAGACTAGACTCTCAACAAAGTCTAGACGCCCATGGGTGACTAGACTCTCGAAAAAGTCTAGTCGCCCATCTCCGACTAGACACGTACAATGTCTAGTCGCCCATGGGCGATTAGACTCTCGACAAAGTCTAATCGCCCATGGCCGAGTAGACACATACAACGTCTAGTCGCCCATGGGAGACTAGACTCTCGACAAAGTCTAGTCGCCCATGGGCGACTGGACCCTCAGCAAAGTCTAATCGCCCAAGGGCGACTAGACACGCACAAAGTCTAGTCGCCCATGGGCGACTATACATGTACAAAGTCTAGTGGCCCATGGGCGACTAGACTGTCGACAAAGTCTAGTCACCCTTGGCCAACTAGATACGTACAACGTGTAGTTGCCCATGGGCAACTAGACTCTCAACAAAGTCTAGTCACCACTGGGCGACTAGACATGGACAGTGTTTAGTCGCCCACAGTTTACTAGACCACGTCCTCTCGATCATCTTCTCCTTTGAATCTCGGTTTGATTGTCTCTTGCTTCGTCTCGATTGAAGTTTCCGTTAAAGTCTCGCGATAATAATCGTAAAAACTTGTTCTTTTCGTAAAAACTTCGTATAGATCGTACAAAACAATAATGGTTAACTTGAACACCGATATTATCTTAATTAATCGCGTAATCGTATGAAGAACGATTTCTCTGAAAGAAATCATTAAAGTCACTTAATCACAAAACGGCCCATGAGGGCCCAAAACTCGATAATAGTCAGCTTACGATTCCAAACGGGAATGGGCCCAACTATGTCAACGATTTACCCGAGTTCGCAAAAGATAAATGAAAAACGCGATAAAGTCAAGTTTAGAAACAAAAAATCAAGAAGATAAGGAATATTCTCGAAAAAGGAATATTCCCGCGGAAAGATATACTAAAATCTAGGACAGAAAAGGAAATGGAGCGGATCTACGAGGGCAAATAAAAGAGAAGCCAAGGAGAAGAACAAAGGGACAGAAAAACTTCTTCATTATTCACACTTAGAGCAATTAAGTTTATTTTTCGTTTTTGTTAGCGAGATGCGTCTGAACTAGATTTACATGTCTTACGCTATTAGAACTAGGATACTCGCCGACAGCTCTCGCGGCCATGGCTTATCACCAGTTGTAATGCTCAACGCAGATTCTGAATAAGATCTCTATTTCTGAACTCTGATTTTCGACTCTCTTTTACTTTGATTTCGTCATCAGTTATTTCGTATTTTGATCTGTCATTGTTTGGTTTAGCAGAAATCTGGGACCTCAAGGAAAGTTAGGGTTTCCTAACTTTCCTTTAATTACGATAATCGACAGTGCGAATTTCGGTTCTCACAGTTTGGCGCTAGAAGGAGGGGTGCCTATTCGTTCAGGGTACGCATCAATATAACTCGCAACCATAAAACGCTAGATCAGATATGACTACAGATGACCAAAACAATCAACTAGCTCGTGACGGTGACAGTGCCAATAATGACGCTGAAAAAACTCCGATAACGAACAACACCGCGGTCGACGCTGACGCAAACACCATGCTTTTGAGGAGATCAAAAAAATGTTCTCGACTTTCGAAATGAAGTCGGCCGAACAAGACAAACTGACTAGCTCTCTCGCTCAACAGGTCGAAACACTAACTGCGAGGACTAGAACTATTCTTTTGCGCGGAGCTACCAGACTCCGCGGAAGAAGACTCGACTACACCACTCCGCGTGGCTTACATTAGAACGCACAGGAAAATCCATCGGGACAAAACCCCGATGTAATCACCCATGTCAAGCGCATCGACCTGGACTTCAGCGATCAATCTGATTCCACAGATGAAGACGCTGACATACACCCAAAAAGGGTCAAGGGTCGCGCAATGCGGAAAGACTCTCAGCTCAACGAACCCATGACAGAAGAAGAAGAAGAAAATATCTTCTAGGTAGAGCAAGAGAAACAGGCCGAGAAGAAGAACAGAGCCATTTGCAGTACACACCGACCGTCTTGAAAAAAGACTAATGACGATCTTGACGATATTCGCGATCTACGTGCCTACATCGCGAAAACAACGGCAGAGGTTAAAGCAGTAAAATCACAGATTCACCACGTGACCAGTGTCACGCCAGAGATCAGTAGGATCCTTGAAGAGGCTTGAGAAACTTCTTTCACTGCTCGCATAACCAATACTAGAGTCTCGGATCCCAGGAAGGTGAAAATCCCAATGTATGACGGAACCTCCGATCTGAAAGCTCACCTGCAGACTTTCCAGATCGCGATGGCAAGATCAAAGCTTAAGGAAGGCAAGAAGAACGTTGATTTCTGCCACCTTTTCGTCGAGCATCTCCAAGGGGCAACCCTCGAATTGTTCTCCCGTCTAAAACGAAACTCCATCGAAAGTTTCCGTTAACTCTCCTCAGAATTTCTCAAATAATACTCCTTATTTATGGACAGAGAAACCTCCGACGTCAATCTATGGAGCCTGTCTCAAACAGAAGACAATCTCTCCCATATTTCATGAACAAGTTCAAGATAGTAATGTCGAGAGCCAGCGGGATCAGTAACATGGTGGCAGTAGCCGTGCTCTGAAAAACCCTCTGGTCTAAGTCGAAAAACAATGCACTATTCAGGATGCACTTCATAAGGCTACGAACTTCATCATAAGGCTACGAACTTCATCATCACCAGTGAAGGCGTCCTCGAAAGACTTAACCTCAGAACAGAAAGCAAAAACTAAAATCCCTCGGAACGACAAGTATGTCAATCACGAAAGAGAAGATGTTTGGGGGGCACATAACTTCGCCATCAACTCCCCATCCGAACAAGGCAGGACGTCGGGGAACACCTGGACGCGGAACACATCATACGACGAGAACACCTTCTGCGAGTTCCACAAAACGAAAGGTCACTCCACCGCAAACTCCAAGGTTCTCGGAGCGAGAATAACGGCAAAACTGCTTGCAAGGGAAATCACAGACAAAACCAGCGTAAAAGACCTCATACGCGATACAGACCGCCAACCCAAAACAGATAAAGCACCCCTAGGAGACGCCATGTCTCAAGAAACTCGAACAGATGGAAAACACGGAAGGAGATCTGACCACAAAGGCAATGACTCGAATCGCAGCAAAGTAAATATGAACATTGGAGAGTCGCAATACTTTCACGACAAAATCTCATCGATAAAAGCATACCACCAAAAGGCTGAGTCAAGTGCAAACTGTTCTACGCCACTAGACACCGCAAATGACACTATTGCTTTCGAGGAATATGAAACTATCGGGATCTACAATACCCATAAAAATCTCCTCGTGATTGACCTCGTCATAAAAGACCTCGAAGTCGCCAGGGTCCTCATCGAAACAGGAAGTACCTTCAATATCATCTTCCACGATATCCTCAACAGGCTGAACATCGACTTATTCGAGGTCACATCCGAACCAAAACCACTCACGGGTATCTCACGTACAACGTCAATGACTCTCAGATCGATCAAGCTTCTTGTGAGTGCCAAGGAGATCACAAAAGTTGTCGATTTTGTAGTCGTTGACCATCCTGCTATCTGTAATGTGATCATGGGAACACCATGGATAAACTCCATGAGGGCAGTCCCATCGAGCTACACTTAGGCATTAATTTTCTGACTCCCAACGGAATAGCCGCAATCTGGGCATGCCAAAAACAGTCGCGAATCTGCTTCCTAGCCGACCATAAGCTAAGATAAGTCGCAATGACGCCCATGGCTAAACCCAAACGAATTAAGACAACTCGGTCGTCAGCCGAAGACATTTCGAAAAAAGACGTGCCAGAATTGTCAACTCAAGAAACGGCTCAGTCTGAAGGAAATAAGCAAACTTCCGAGCCCAACGTTTCCCGACAAAGCGATACTCTCGACACCAGAGGAAATCGTTGACCCAACTATAGTCAACGAGACTGAAACGACCGACACAACTCTGCTAAATGAGCAATCACTCGCAGCACTAAACTTAACTACGAGACGGCTTGATCCTCGAAAGAGGTACGTCGGCAACTCCTCGCAAGACGAGTTCAGCAGTCCCCCTTCTCTAAAAAAAGGGAGAGTGGGTATATGTATGCTCGTATACTCACAAACTTCGAAATATCCTTGTTCTCAAACCTGATATTTAAAAAAAAATTGCATCAACAATAGGAAAACACAATACGATTCCCAAAAGTCGCGGATTGACCCATTTTATCACAATAATACATCATAATGAAAATTATGTTATGGCTATACCGGCAGCCTATACTCGCCAAAAACGCCTCACAAAACATTTCAAGTCTGTAACCGTTCAAGCGCGAAACACAGTATACGAAAGAAAAACCAATCTTCGGCATCGCGAGACGTCGCAGACGCTTGAAGAACCGTTTTTCGACAACACACCTTCCTCGATAAAAACACAAATCGTGCGGGATAACTTACAAAAGGTAAAATCTACCAATAAGTTTGTTGCTGATCACAACAAACTCCCAGTCCTAAACAGACTAAGTCATCTCATAGAGATAGCTCTCATACACCCGACTAGGATAATAGTGCGCTATAAAAGATATCCAAAATTTCGGTCAGCATTTCGAGATGACTTAGAAATTGTCTTTGGAGATATGCTCGATTCCCAATTGATACAATATCGCAGACTTCAATATTGACACGGAACCAGGTCGAAATCGAAAACGGGAAATGTAAGAGTTAGTCACCTCACACCCTAAAATCGAGAGTAAACCTAGGTCTTGCCCTAAAACTAGCACACTGGTCTCACACATCTTAAGACATAGTATATAACCGATACTAGATCCCAACACTTGTTTCTTCGTCTACATTCGTGTTTAAGAGAATCCGAAAGAACAAATCTCTCAAAAACTAGCACCCGAAACATACAACGAATATAATGATCCTTCAAGGAACAATACGAGATGACAACTCATAATTTGTCTCCACGTACGCAGCGCTACTGATACACTATTAAATTGAAGTAAAAAACACTGTTCATTGGGACTACCACCTAACTCATTATCCATGGGTAGGACCGCGTCCTCACCTATTACATCACCATAACTCAGAGCCACGTAATCTCCTCCCCCCCCCTCCACGGGGTAACGAAGGTCGATGTATGTGGGATCCTACCTCTCAAATTATCAGAAAACAAATAAAGGGCACAAACAAATTTTAGACCGACAAAGATAGAACCGAAGTCCCCCTCAGTGGCCTCCAGCTTTGCTTTGTAAGAGGAGAGCTTGGCCTCTTCAGGCTGCCGAAACGGGGACTCTCTGTCAAGAATCATTTGAATCTCACTCATTGCTCCTTCGATAACCGCCAGGGCAAGATCCCTATTGTGAACATCCATCAATGAATCGAGAGAGCTCGTAATCTTGGCGAAACGAGTCCGAGAATCGGTTCACAGAGCAGCCCTTGACTCAGCCACGACCTCCGCAATCCCACGACTGGATGAGCTTTCCTTGCGCTGCACTAGCCACCGCAGGCGACGCAACTCTGAGGCTTTAGCCTTCTTATCCGTCTTCTCCATAAGCAACGAGCTTGCCGTCTTCCCAAGATCTCTCTCGAGCTCGCCAATCTGAGTTTCCAACCGAGGTAACTCAAGGGAATGAGCATCCTCAATAACCTCCAACTTTCTCTCAAACTGAAATGACTTGTCCTTCGATTCAGCAAGCTCTTTCTTAAAACGCTCGACCTCCGACCTGCAGTCGTGAAGCATCCCATCGATCAAAGATATAAACTTCGTGAAAGAGAGAGTAAGAAAAAGAAATCAAAACGAGAAAAGAGTCGTTAAACGAACCTTGGCACGATGTTGCGACCTCTCACCAGGCCAGAAGCTCCTAGGGGTGAAGGTACGACCTCGACCCCTTTGACACACCGCTTTTTGCTAGCCGCCTCCATGTTGACGCAGGCTCTCTTGCGCCCCTCCAAGGCAACGGCAGGAGTGGCGCCGGAAGCTCGTAAGCCTAGGATGATCTCTCGTCTAGCTGGTGGAGGAGGCATCGATTCAGGCCCCTGCTCTGAATCACCAACAGGAACAGGAGTCGTTAAAGAACCCGTCGGCTGAATCGTCCCATCTTCTGGAATGATCTGGAACCTGAAATTCCCAACTCTGGGGGGGGGGAATAAAGGAGATCAGGAATGCATCCATTCATGCTACCACACGACCCTAAGGACCATAGCTCTGCAACATCGACCCGAGGCGACGTTAATGGGAATATCTATTGAATCGCCTTACCAGAAAGAAAATCCTCAGGCGCTAACGCCAATTACAGAGCTAAGGGGCAAGGCTCGGAGCAGGAGATATTCTTAGCACCATGCGGGAAGCAAACAATGGTAATATGACCACTAATCAATGGCGTTCAACAAACCATGTGACCTTTACTAGGGGGATCGGCCTTATTTATTTATGGATTCTTATCTTTTACTTTTTCATTTACTGTCCAGTACGCAAAAGCAGTCTCTAATAAATATTGATTTTTAGCAAAAGGTTGATTTATCACCTAGCTATTCATATTAAAGAAAATGCAGGTATAAAATGATGCCTCTGAAAACACCTAGAAAGAGCCGAAATGCTATGGATCAGGTTGACCACAATAACCTAGGTTAAAAATAACCAAGAAAAATCTGGTAATATGTAAAAACGGAGCTATAAGCATCATGAATGCTTATGACTCTCTTTTAGGGGAATATGGTACGCCCCTTATCTCATTAAGGCCTTGTGCCCATTAAAAAACCATTTAATACGGAAAAGCTTCTAACCATGGTTCATGAAATGCGGACAAGCTCCTAACCATGGCTAGATGCAATGCATCCAAACTATGTGAGTTAGCAAAGCTTATGGAACATGTGCACCCCTATCCATCCAAGCACGCGACCCATAGAAATCTTTTAAATTATATGGTAACAATATCTAAAGCCATGTGCCCACAGGCTAGTACAACTGATCTTGGTCATGTTAGTGTGAACTAGTTCAGCAACAAAATCCAATGAAGGAAAGCAAGGCACGAACAAGCTAGCCCAAGGATTATGGCGCGACTTAATCGCTTTGTTAAGGAGTTAAATGGAATAATCCATGAAGTTTTGGACCGAGAGATGCTTGTGGAATCAAAACAGATAAACCTGATGTAACCAGATCTCAGCAAGACTTTAGATTTGGCTGAACTATAGAGAACTTGGAACAACTTGATAAGCCAGAGTTCAAAAGAGTTCAAAATGCATACTGTCTAACTAGGGCCAACTTGGTACAACTTCTGTTGGGGGTAATTTTATTCCCTTAAACCATGAACAATGTAAGTATCTTAACAAGGGGTTCTTAATTAAAAATATTAATATTTTAAAGAGGGCTTCTTAGCTAAGATTCTAAAAAGCTAAGAACCCTTGTAAAATATCTTAGCTAAGAGACTCAAAACAAGGGTTCTTAGCTTTTTAAGAACCCCATAATTAAGCTAATATTTTTTTAAGAGACTCATTCTTAGAACCTCCATTGTTTATGCTCTTAGCGTCTGACCACAAACAAACTCCGTAGTTGAATATGTAAACCAAGGGCATAGTCGATGACACAGAACCAAGCCAATTTCATAGCCGATGTTGAGCGAATATTCCCCTTATACGATTAAAATCTTAACAGATAAGGACAAATATCTTAATGAACTATGGAAATATTCTTTATTGTATAGATAAACTCAAAAATAGAAGTTATTCATAAATAAATATGGAAATACTCTTATTCGAAAACTATAAATACAAGGTGAAGAACCCTAGTTCAGGGATCTGAGACTTCATACAAAAACAAACATGTTGTAATCGATCTCTTTGAGAAATTTTCAATAAGAATCGTTATACATCCCTTTTACTCATCCCAAACATTCTTTGTTCTTGTACTTCTCCATCGAGGATCACCAAAAAAAAACCCAAACAGTTTGGCGCTAGAAGGAGAGGGAGATTTCAACACGAACAAAAGAATGAAGATGAGCGAATCAAGCAGCTCCTCCGAGTCGGAGAATAGTAAAAACCTAGAATCCACGTCCGACAAAGTATTTTCGACTCAACTCAAGGAGGTAGCACCCGAAACAACTGACGACGCGACGATTACGGCAAAACTTCAAGAGTACGAGCTTATCGCGGCAAAGCTGAGACAGAACGAAGCTCGACTAAAGGACCTAGAAGGCGAGAACACAGTTCTCAAAGCCTCAGCAGCAGAGAAAGATGCTCACACACCCAACGTTGATGACAAAAATGAAGGAAGGCGTGCTACGTTCAAAAGGAGAGTCCCATCAATGCAGCTAATAGACGAAACACCGATGAAATTTGCTAACGAAGCTCGAACGCATAAAACTCGAAGCTTAGGGCTAACCCGAATCCCGGGTTCTCACCATCATAACTGCCTTAAAAAATCCCACGAAGAAAACGCTAACGAGACCCCTGGTTTAGAAGTCATGCTAGCGGGAAGGCTAAAAGCCATGGAGAATATGATGAAGCGTCTGCCGGGAGTAGCCCCACCAATTATCAAGAGCGCTCCCTACTCCTACGTGGATACGCCCTTCCTCGATGCTATCACCCTTAGCAAACTCCCTAAGAGGTTTGCCTGGCCGGTCATGACACTATACGATGGGACCGTTGATCCAGATACGCACAGCTTGTAGTATCGCAACGTATGCTCACCGCGCCTATCAGCTATAAGCACTTGGAAGTCCATATGTGCAAAGAATTTGGAGAAACCCTCACAGGCCCAAAAATACTGTGATACTCTAACATTGCCAATGGCTCCATTGACTCCTTCGCTACGCTAACAGATCGCTTCATTGAGTAGTTTGCTAGCAGTTGAGTTCTAATACGCACCTCTGACGATTTCTATTGAATCAAGCAACGCCCAGACGAGAGCCTAAAGAAGTACCTCCACTGATTTAACAAGGAAAATTTTGGTTCCTAACTGCATCACCTTAATGGCCATCCTAGCCTTCAAACAAGGACTGCTGATCGACGATGACCTATACAAGGACCTCACCAAATATCCCAGCTACACTATGGAAGATGTATTTTCCAAAGCTTGGGTCCAAATTAAAGGGGAGGAAGACTTAGCCTATCAGGCCCAATAGGCGCACAAAAAAAATCCCATGGCGCATGGTCATTTAAGGATCACCAGGGAAGATAAACCTAACACTAAACCTGGCTCTGAAAACTCCACAAAAGGTGCCTCCAAAGGATGGCCGAAGCCCTTAGCAAAAATAGAGAATGAGAAGTATGTGCCCATGACATGGCCCGAAATGTCCAACATGATGATATCCCCAGCTGAAATAGTGACCCAGTTGGGACACTTGTCAGGGAAAGTAATGTGGCCAGTGAAAATGCGGACCCCTCAACACAAGAGAGACACATCCAAATGGTGAAATTTTCAGAGCAACCATGGTCACCTAACGGAGGATTGCTTCCAGCTAAGGTTCGAAGTGAATGAATTTCTCAAGAAGGGATACCTACGAGAGTTTCTCTTGGATAAAGCAAAGGCGCTCATTCACGAACATACCAAGAATGACATCCCCATGGGGCCAAGGCATGATTCGCCAAGGCAAGATCATGTCATCAACTAAATTAACCGGAGAATCATAGGTAAGCGGAGTGACAATCTCTGCTGCCAAGAGAAGCACTCACGCTGTCAAGATCCACCACGGAATTGATGCCATGGCCACTGACAAAGAACGTAAAGATGACGTAATAAGCTTTTCCGCCGACAATGAAGAAGAAGTGATAACTCCGCACCATGATGCCCTGGTGATATCATTAAAGGTTGCGAGCTACCTCATGAGACATATCCTCATCGAAAATGGCACCTCAACTAATATAATCTTCACCAACGCCTTTGAAGGCTTGGGACTAGACGTAGAGGAGATCACCAGAAAGTCCACTTCTCTAATCGGATTCAGTGGTGAAGTGAAGCAAACCATCGGAGAGGTAACTCTACCAGTATACCCCAGTGGTATCAACAAAAGGACCAAGTTTCACATTATATATTGCCCTCGGCGTACAACGCAATAATGGGGAGGAGGCCCTGGATACATGATATGAAGGTCATTCCATCGATGCTACACCAATCCTTGAAGTTCCCAATGCCTTGGGGAACTAGAGAGATCATAGGAGATCAAGAACGGGCGCGCTCATGCTACCATACGACCCTCAAAGCCATCGCTCCAAAGCCCGCTCAATGGTCGCAACCGTGGAAATCTCTGTCGAGCCATTGCACAAAGAAAACAGCTCTTGAAGAACAATGTCGCATACCGGTCAGGGGGCAAGGCCACAGGCAAGAGACGAACCTAACGGGGCCACGGGGATCGATCAAGGTAAACAAACACCTAGACGATGGCACCCAACAAACTACGGGGCCCTAGCAAAGGGGATTTGGATTTTGATTTTTCCATACTTGACTGTCCATGATGCAAGGGAAAATCTAGAATAAAAATTGATTTTCAGTGAAAGAGCGATTTATTACCTAAGTGATTCTTTCTAAAGAAAAAGTCGGTATAAATTAAACATCTCTGAAGATGATAAGGCGAGCTTAAATGTTGTGGACTAGGTTGACCACGAAAACCTAGGTTAGTAATAACCAAGGATAATTGGGCAATCCAAACACATGATGCTTGCGGCTTCCTTTTTGGAGGGAAACAGGGTACGACCCTAGACCCACCAAGGCTAACAAGCCAATTTTAAATAGATCCATTTAATGCGGAGAAGCTCCTAACCATGGTCCAAGCAATACGGAAAAGCTCTGAACCATGACAAAAATACATACAATGTGGGCTAGCTCCTAACTATGATCCATCTAATACGGAAGAACTCCTAAAAGCCATGGTCTAAACACCATGGTGAAATGTGAACGGGCTCCTAATTGTGGTAGATGCAATGCATCATAATTATGAGTTAGCAAAGCTGATGGAACATGTGCACCCTTGTCCATCCGAGCATGCGACTCATAGAAAAACTTGAAACTGGTCGGTCACAATAAAGCTAGCAAAAACTAAGACACAAAGTGTCAAAAGGCTTTACGCCCAAGGACTAAATGTCCAAAGAGGCAGGTGTGCCTAGAGGCCTAGTGTCCACCGAGTTCACGAAACTCACTAAGGCTTTATGCCCACTAAGGCCTTGTGCCCACTAAGCTTTATGCCCACTAAGGCCTTATGCCCACTAAAGGCTTTACGCCCACTAAGGCTTTACGCCCACTAAGGCTTTATGCCCACAGACCAATGGCCCAACTAATCTATGTAATAAAACATGATCAAATCGAGCCTAAAGCTTGACAATTAAGCGCTTATGAATATTTGACTCATAAAGTGTAAAATTGGCAAGACCTTGCCCCACAATACTAGACTATTATAGTCTAACAGTTATGAACCCATGGTTCGCTAGGGCTATATTCCCGACAATCAGACTTGGTTACGACGACCATGGACCCTTGGTTCTCTAGGGCCATGTGCCCCAGGGCTTACATACCAAATCTGAAGGTTTGTAAATCTAATGCCTCAGAGAACAAAGTTCACTAGGGCCATGTGCACCACGCTTCCTTGAAGATGGATTCAACGACGAAAGATCTTAGATCTACCAAATCTATGGACCTTTTGGCCCTGGCAGCGCGTCCAGAACCAATAGTTGAGAGTGATTCAACCTTCCAAGGCAACAAGCCCCAAAAGTATTAATATCATGCCCAAAGAGCAAGAAAGCCCTGGAACTAAGAAGAGAACACGAGTAGCTAACTAAGCAAAGATCTTCCATGAGCCCGACAGGATTGGGCATCTAAAAAATGGACCCAGAGTCCATAGTCTGCATCTTCAAAAAGAAGATTGGAGACAATTCAATGCAAACCTATTTGTTACAAAGGCAGATGTTGCAATTCACCGAGACCTTGATATTGATTCGCCGTCTCCTCGACAGAGTATGTCTACCAAAATAATAGACTAAGAAGATGATTGAAAAATAAAAGGTCAAAGGAGTGAAAGCACCAAGAAGAAGCCAAACAAAAAATGGAATAAAAGCCCTAGGGGCCTATCGAGATTAAAATTTTGGGTCTTGTAGACACAAATAGTTTCAAGGTCTTTTATCCTAGAGACGAGTTCGACGGCATGAAGGCCCAAAAGAAGTTCAGCACCCACGAAGGAACTCACGCAAGGAAAATTATGGTGTTGGTCAAAACCAACGCATATAAATCGAGAAGGCAATCGTCGACTTCTATGACCCCTCGATGAAAAGCCATTAGTAGTATTAAAGCTATTGTTACTCGAGGAATTAACGAGGTTTGCCATAACCTCCATTGATGTACACAATATTCTCAAAATAAGGTGTTGATATGATTCCTTAAGGGAAACAAACGGGAAAAGTCAATTGACAAAGTATCTATGTGCCGCATTCGAAGACGATGACTACCTCGGAAGTTAGTTCATATTCCCATGACCTTTGGCCAAGACCAAGCCATGGGATGGACAAGAAGGGTAAAATCCAAATCAAATGTGATAGCAGGCAATAGCGACAAGTTTAAAGAATAAACAAAAGGTAGAGGAGTCTGCGGATTTTATTACATCATTAGAAAAAGTTCTTATAGAGGAACTATGACTAAATAATGTTACAAAGCATCTTCTCAGAAGAATGAAATCTACTTCATTAGGTTTCATCAATACATCTCGAACGACTGTGCTAAGGCGAGAAGTTATACAATGCT
Organism: Anastatica hierochuntica; assembly: GCA_900406275.1. Lineage (NCBI taxonomy): Eukaryota > Viridiplantae > Streptophyta > Magnoliopsida > Brassicales > Brassicaceae > Anastatica > Anastatica hierochuntica. The sequence continues at coordinate 3,033 of OVAN01005424.1, read as the reverse complement.
CTAGAGGGTGTTTGCTGAAACTAAGGATGTCTCTTCTCCGTGGACCCAGAGTGCCTATCCACAAAAGTGAAATCCACCCCAAGAGTTACATCAAATATCCCCATGGGAGGTAAGACCAGACCAGATTATAAAAACCAGGGCCGAAGATGGGCAAGAAGTACCTAAGGATGACTCAAGCACAACCTGGAGAAGACTCGAGTCCTTCTATTGCCATGGTGGTGATAGACCCCGTAAAGTCCATGGGGACCCCAAGCCCATCCATTATTGATGCTATTTCCATGATGGCCCAATATAGCTTGGCGTCCATACGAAAGGTTCCTTCGTATCTCGACCATGATTTTTGTTGTTGATACGGTTTGTCTTCCATTTGAAGAGCCGCCTTCACTCCGTTAATCCTCATTGCGGATGACCTTGGCACTGTCAGAGTCGAAACAGACAACAAGGACATCCAGTACGAGAGGAGGAGATCACCAAGGTGATATTTCATTCGGATAGCCTTGGCAGTAACCAAGACAGTAGCTCACCGTCGTTGCCTAGCTCGATGGTAGATCTCAAAGACTGTCACTACGTCATCATGGGCGTTACGCACCTTCATATCAGCTTTGAAGCACCATGGAGAGGTTAATATGAGATGATAGTGCTGATTCCTTATCTTAACGAGATCTCTATCTTTGGACGTCGAAGAGAAGCCCAAAGTGACCCTTAAATTTGGAGAAGTCCATAAGACTCCTAAGCGATTTTGAAGCCGATCCTCTGATGATTTCATCTCTGACCTATAGACCAAAAGGAAAGACGGTCGAGGTGCGTACCCACAAACACGAATGATGGTACGCTAAAGTCAAACCCTAGCGATCTCTCTGATTTTGTCTTAAGATTAGATGTCTGAAACGCGACGATTCACCAAAAGGACTAGGAAAACATTACCTTGGTATAAGAAGTTGAAGTGATGAAGACGCAAACGATGGGAGCCATTAGAGATCTATAGATCGGAACAGAAATAGTTAGAACCTTATCAAAAATCCTTAGAAAGACCATCAATGGTGAAACCCTAAGTCAAAATCGAAGATCTTCCACCATCGCATCAACGCAATTACTACCAAGGATAAAAGAAAGCAAGATCTACCGGAAACATGCCAAGGGCTTACCAGAAGAAGCAGAGAATGTAGTGGTTTCTTGAGAGAAAACCCTAATCTAACTATGAGAAGACAGGCGAAAAAGATGGAAATGACCAAGACTCTTCGCTTTCCTGCCTACTTAACCCTATCGGTAATGGGCTGAAGACGAAAAAGCCCAGATTGCGCTACAAAGTTCAAGCCCAAGTGTTCATCTAAAAGATGCAACCCGCTAGCGCTACTGAGACTCACCAAGGATAAAGCCAAAAAAGCAAGAACTGGTGACACCAACAAGAGCCATGGCTGAAGCTAAACTCTTTTTTTTTAATGTTATACAAAGTCCATCCTCAACTAAGGTAAAAATCGAAAAATCTTAAGAAATGATCTACTCTTCAAATTCAACACGTGGAAAATGAAGAGTGGGAGGCAATTCTTGGGGGTAATTTTATTCCCTTAGCGTCTGGTCATAGCTAGACCAAGGAGACATAAACAAACTCCCTCGTTGAATGTGTAAACCAAGACTATAACCGAGGACACACCGACAAGCCAAGGTCATAGCCGAGGTAGAGCAAATAATCCCCTTATATAATTTAAATCCTAAGAGATAAGGACAAATACCTTAACGAACTATGGATATATTCCTTATTGTATAGATAGAGTCGAAAATAGAAGTTATCCATAAACAAATATGGAAATACTCTTATTCGAAAACTATAAATACAAGGGGAAGAACCCTAGTTCAGGGATCCGAGACTTCATACAAAAACAAACACGTTGTAATCGATCTCTTTGAGCAATAATCAATAAGAATCATTTTACATCCCTTCGAATCATCCCAAACACTCTTTCTTATTGTACTTCTCCATCGAGGATCACCAAAAAACCCCCCTAACAGCTTCATCCGCCAGAGTTCACAAGAGTTCAAAATACATATTTTTGGAATACATCTGATCTTCAAGATTTGGAGCCTCTAAAGGAACAAGAAGAACTAGAGCTTAACCAGGAGAAAATGGATCATAAAATAGAGAAAGAAGAGTCAGAGAATTGTTCGTACATGTCTTAGTCCAAACGAAAAAAGACCTAACAAGCATCAACATTCAGTGGTCGAATAACATATCAAACTTCCGGCGACCTTAAGACCTTCGACCATGCCAAAGGACAACATGACCAAATGAAGAGAGTTCCGTCGAGAAACTTTCCAATGCACAATAAATTATGGTGAAGTCAAGTACATCAATAAATTATTAATTTGCAATTTTCTAGATTTCTTATGTCTTTTCATTTATACAATTCTTGGCTATAATAAAGCTATATAATCCTTGTAATAATCATTCAGCCCTTTTTATAAATATCTTTCTCTAAAATATTGAATCCTTTGTTCCTCGGAACATCTAACAATTTGCTAGGAGAGAGATCTCCATTGACGCAAAACTTCAAAACCAATTGTGGGCAGCCGCAGGTTGTTGAAGAAAACTTCTCTTAGGGAATTCCACAGCCCCTGGAAAAGTCCATCTCATTCTATTCTATCTCCATCGAATCACCCTCAAGAGTTCCAAAGGACAAGGCTGAATCTAATATCGTATCACATGGTCCTGATGTGTTAGTATTTTAGGGGTTTTTACTATGGTTTTTACACGAGATTTATGGTTTTTTAGTATGTATTCGGATTGTTTTGGTGCAGTTTTGTGTTCATTGTTGTTTTTACAGGATTCGAGCTTGAATGTGCGAAAAGAATGCATTTTGGATGGATTTCAAGCGTCGAAGAAAGTGTTCATGCAAAGCTGNAATACCCAGAATTTTGGACACAGATCGACCGATCCAGACATGGATCGATTGATCCCTGTCCCGATCTGCGGACCGATTTTCTGGGGAACCAGACCGAACTTATTTCGAACCGGATTGCAACAAAAAGACCTAAGCT